>JBBMOL010000324.1:0-20812 GCA_037954665.1 Laguncularia racemosa | reverse complement strand
TTAAAGATCGAAACTTTAACGGGAAAAAACATAATAATGAGGATCAGGAGGAGAAGCGAGATAAGGAGGAGGAGACTACTGATATCATTCTGGATAATAATTTGCATTTTCAAGGCAGGAGAAGGACCAAAATAAAAATTTAGAAAAGGGGAGCGCCAAAATCTTTGAAAAGAGTGAAACTTTGGGTGAAATTTGAAAAATGAAGGGTTTTTGGGGGGTGTTATTGAAGCAGCCAGATGGGGTTTTGAGAATTCTGTGATGATATGATGGGAAAGTGAGGAAAGGTCAACGGGAGGAGAAGAGGGACAGGTTTTTGGGTTGGGGGGGGTGGGAGTAGTAGGGGGACGAGACACACATGATTTGATTGCGTCTGTATCAAGTTAAATGTTATGCGAGATTTTCTCATTTCTGGAAACGGATGATGACTTGGCTTCTTTCTTTCTTTCTTTCTTTCTTTTTTTAATTGTTATAATATTGTTTTCACTTTAGTCTTTATTTTGTCAACTTTGACATGATGAAGCCATGTAGCTTAGCTTCTTGGCATTTATAAAAATAGAATAAAAGTGCATTGTTATTTATCCTGTTAGCTAGATGATTTCATTTTATTTTCTTGGTTATGTTTTAGCTCTGATGACTGATTTTCAAATCCTCATTATTGTATCTAAATCTGACTGGTTAGGTAAAAGTACGTCTATTGTGCGGTAAAACCCCTCTCTCTCTCTCTCTCTCTCTCTCTTTTGTTAAATCAGTATCTAGATCCCTTAATTTTTAGACACCTTAAGTATGTAAAAGGAAAAAGCAGTATTGAGATTTTTTATATTTTGATTTGATAAATGGAAATGAAAATGGTTAAGTTTTTTATATTGATGGGACAGCAATAGTAGTGCTTTGGTGAATCCGTAGCTTTACGATAAGTTTTGTTTTGTCGAGTCCTTTTGAAGTTTTACTGTTTAGCCCCAAAACAATTTTTTTTTTTTAAAAAAAGCCCTTTTAGTGGAGGCTGAGGAAATGTATAATACTTAATTATGAATAAAAATTTGACACATAATTAAGGAAATGTACAAAAATATGTAGTTTTAATGGAAGCGTTTTTCTCTAATAATATAATATCGTAGTATTTGTTTGAGCAGACACGAAACGTAGAAAAAAAATGGCACCATCGTGTACCTCCTGTCTAGAAGGCAGAAAAAGTTAATTGCCCACCTCCAGTGTTCTTGCCTTTTACAGTCAAAATTGTGCTTTGGTCTGTTCATCTATCTTCTCTTTCATTTATTATATAGAAACTAGAGTACGAAAAACCCTTTTCTATTTGCACTCAAATGTGCAGTAGAATGATAATGGTGTGAGTCATGGTTATGCAGCATCGATTATTTGTACCTTGTGATGTGAATTTAAATTACTTTGTCATATATAAATTGCACCCAATGGGTAAAATTGATTGACATGTAAAACCTAATAGTGATCTTCTTCGTACTTGAGTTATTATGCCTATTTTTAGATTGGATCTTTCGATATTGTACCAAAATGCTTTAGATATACTGTTTTTATTTGTATTTCAATAAATTTCACTTTAAATTGAAATTTGCCTTATTGGGAGGAAAAATAATAATAAATAATTATTAATGAAGAGCATGATTCTACCCTTTAGTTATCTATCAATTATTGAGTGGAATAAATATTTATGGTTCTCAATTTCTTATCTCAAATATGTTTTCACCAATTATAAGAATAAAGAATTAATATATTAATCCATGAAAATTTATTCTACTAAATTAAGTGTAAATTAAGTGTGTATATATAATTGGTGGAGATAGATTCAAGACACAAAATTAAGAACAGCAAACATCTATCCTTATCGTGTTAGAGGGTTCCATAGTAAAGGTGAGCTAAAAAACAACCAAATTAAATCAATCTACGGTTCCAATTGAATCAAACTGAATATATTATATATATATATATATATATATATTGGAATTTGGTACCAAAAATTCCAAAACCAAATTAAACCATTTTAAAAAAATAAAATAATATTTTAGCCATAACCAAAAGAATTTTAACTTTCACTTAATGAAATATTTATGTATTCAACTTTTATGACTATAATTCATAGATTATGGATTTGTTAGATTGCCTTTTTTGTGTATTTGTTATCTATACCTTATTTGTATATGATTAGTATTTATTTGAAGTATTGTTATTTGAAAAATTATCTTATTTGTGTTTTATCTATTTTTTGTTTTATATTTATGATAAAAATAATGATTTGAGAATAAGGATTAGAAATGGAAAATTCACGTACATTAAAAAAATATTTTAAAATATATTTTAGTATTGAAAAAAAAAGTTTTAATTGTTATTTTTATAAAATTCAATAAAGTAAAGGATAGATAAATTATAGAAATTTGTTAAGCATTTAATCGTGTAAAAGGAGTATATATGTATTTATATTTTTATTTATTCGATAAATATAGTGTGCGTACCTTGTGCATAATCTCCATTTCTTATCCCAATATGAGTCATATAGACTAGGTCAATAGAAAAATCACTTATGCCCAAGGATTGTTGACTGTAACCTATGTTGTGCAATTCAGTCCTAGTACTATGCTCCTAGCCACTGGATAGCCATGGGTCAAGCATCGCTTCTGTGGTAGAAGGTACGACTTATCTCAAATAATAGATTACCTTTTATTACCATAAAAAATCAAATAAATAAAATGAGAAACTTCAATATGCTTATTTTTTTATTATAGTATAATCTTACAATTCCATAATTATAATTTTTAAATAAGCGATAGGTAACAATTTATTATTCTAGAATCATGCCATCCACTAGCAAAAGTGAATAGGCATCTAGGTAACACAGTCATCAAGGTGAGAAGAAACAGACCTTAATCTTAGGATGCTTTTACAATCCTCCTTAGGGTGATTTTGGTGCTTCTCTGACTTTAGGATAGTTGTTTGTGGATGGGGCAACCAGAAATATTATCCTCAAGATATAATCCTCTTTAGGTTTTTAATTTTGTTTGATTTTTTTTTTTCGCGCTTACATCTAAATTTTTAAATATTTATTTCTTAAATTAAGTGGTCAAATAAAATCTAAAATAAAAAATGTATATAAAAAGTTAAGAGCAGTTTAAAAGATAGCCAAGCAGGTTCTTTGGTTATGAAACTGAAATTTTAAATATATAGGGAATTGACCTATTAGACTTTTTATGCACTTATTAACCAGGATTCAGGGTTATCTGTGTATTATTGTGTTAGTGTTCACTTTCTTTTTCCTGTATTCTTTTACTTCAGTTCAATAATGCCTTGCCTCGGAGAGACATGGGCAATTTCTTCTTTCTTTTTCCTTTTTTCAGAGTTTAACTAATTCAAGTGACTTTCTTGAAAAGGTATATCCAAATCACACGATTAAAAATCCAAATCTGAGAGGATCTTCTGCTCTGCATGCTGACCTGCGAAGGTCGTTAGTCACTTCACTTTTTCCTTAATACATATATATATGAAGCACCGTGTATGCATAAATTGTCCTATATGCTTTTAATTAAGTGCAACTGATAGCTTTTAAAAAATTTGGGTAAAATAGAATGACATTTCTTAATTATTAAAATTATAGAAAAATCTCAAATTTTAAAATAAAAATTTAAATCCATTTAAAGTTTTGAGACCACAAAATCTTTCATTTAGTATATTTGCAAATTCGTCTTCTACATAAATAATATATATATATATATATATGTGTAATTATTCTTTTTGGTCAACTCTTCACCCTATTTGAAAATTTCCTTAACATATATGGTATTTCATATATAAACCTTTTCACCGAACCAAATCGAATTGAATTAAACTATACAACGTGGATCTTTTATATTTAGGATCGGTTGGCAATTCGATTCAGGTGAGTTGGGTTGAATATGCCACTCATAACATTTGTTTATTGCTTTAAGGCATTGGCACCCATTCTCTTAGTCCTTAGTGCCTTTACCTCTATTTCGTTTCATTCGTTCACATGCTAGCCTTCACAGCAGACAAGACTCTTACTCTCAATTCACACATTCATCAAATCCACTCTTGTTTCTTTTTGTCAAGCTTAATTCCTCATGCTCTTATAGTCTTATTCTTGTTTCTTGGTCTCTCCCTATCGGTGTATACCTTGACATTTTGTAAATGTATAATTCTTTTCTCTTCTTAGTTTGCTTATTATTTATGGCATATCTAATTGACTTCATAATGATGGAATAGAATAATTATTACTTTCCTATAATCATATTCTTTTATTTGGATGGCAGAATAGTATTCTAGACAATTATTATTCTTTATGTTTATAAGACCAAATGAATGACTTTTTTTTTTTTTATCTTTCCAATATATTTCTATATCAAACCATAAAATTTCAAAATAACCATAAAAGAATAGCTATTATTTTTTATTCCATTTCTTAAAAATTATAATTTTATTCATATTTTATTCTATTTCGTAAATCAAACATGTCATTAATGTGGATAATTTAGTAAGGAATTTACATAAAAAGCTTGAGCAGCAAGTTGAACTTGTTTTTATCTTTAATGTCCTTAATTTTTTATATGCATATATGCAATTGTAGCCCATTGATTAAGTTTTTTATGTCTTAATAACTAGTTTAAAGTAGTTTGAACCGTATTGTAGCTTATTTAAAAAAATTCGATTTAAAACCCTAAATTATTAAAAACAAGTTAAGTTCGTTATGAGTTTGAAATGAGTTGTTTCAATAATAGTTTGATTCAAGCCGTAAATGGAATTGAACTCGAATTGAATTGAATTGAACCATTAACATCTCTAAGTCACTTCATCGATCAACATGGGTCATCAAGTTGGGCAATCAATCAATTTCTAATGATTATTGTTATTATATACTAATATAAATAATTGATTTGTTATTACATTGGATGAAAGAATTTCTGGTTTGAAAATCTTTAAAGGGATCTAAATGTTATATTTTAAAATTTTCAATCACTTTTCTTATGATAGTTTTCAAGTGATATCACTACATTTACCCATAGAAAGGGAAAAATAAAATAAAATAATGTGTTAAAATTTCAGTTGTAGCCGGTAGTTGCTCAAGATTTACCAATACACACGGTCAGGCGAGTCTTTTTCTTCAACGTCTATGTTGGTTGGCTTGTTTTGAAGATTAAAAGCTATCCAATATACATGTAGGTCATACCAGAATTGAACGTTTCTTCCTGAGAATTTGGTATTATCTGAACGCGTGCATGGTTGGCTGCTTGGTCCACAAACAGTCCAAGAACTTGGTCATATTTGTTGGATACAAGTAGTACCTTTCCGTAGACCATCATTTTCTTCTTATTATATTTTGAAATCTAGAAAAAAATAAAATAAATAAAATTAGACCCTACCCTTCAATAATTAAAGTTGATTTAGGGGTAATTTGATTCGAGTATTGTCTACCGTCAAATGTAGTTTGTGTTTTCCTCGTTTGGTCATTATCTTATTATATTATAAAGTTGAATGTTCTTTATCTTTTGACCATCAATTGAAAGTATCCAGCTACATGGTGATGATTTTTCCTCGTAATCTACCGTTGAAGCATTCTTAGCATTCGGATTTCTTAATTATTTTTGAGAGCCGTGTTAAAGGTTGAAAAAGAATAATTAAAAAAGGAATATATTATTTTTAAAATTATTTTAGCAAATGATTAAATGGTAAAATAAGATTTAGAAGTACATATTTTAATGGCAGCTTTGATATATAGAGACTTCTATCAAAATAGTATCGAATGTGGCATTCATTAAGGTACCATTGAAATTCCATTTTATTAATCCTTATGAATAAATTTTGTTGTTTGAAATATTTTCTATAAATGATTTTTAAAATTTTTTTAAAAAAAAAATTAATGAAAAAGATAAAGGTTTGTTTCCCATTATAAATATTTTATGTGTAATTAAGACATATTCAAGTAAAAAAATTTGGGACAAAAAATACGTTTTTTTTTTTTTTTTTGTTTTGGTAAATGAAAATTTGATTGCCTTATGTCACCAAACTTTTATACTAGTTTAAATTTAAAAATCTTTTATGTTTCCGTTGTTTGTTATTATATAAAATAATCAATAAAAAATTCAAAATCACTATTATGTTTGCTATTTAATTTTTTTATATTTTTTAAAACCCCATTTAAAAATTCCCCCCTATATTTTTAATTTTAAAAAAACAAATTGTTCCAAATGGGTATATATAGATATTTTTTTTTTATCATTTTTTATTTTTTACTTTTTTATTAATGCCAACTAAAAAGTAAAAATTTTTAAAAATCTTTACATTCTATTAAATTACTTTTTGTCCCCCTTTTAATTTTATAGTGAAGTGAACAAGTTGTTAATATCCAAAAAATTAAGTTGAATTTTAAGTTTTACATCTTCCCCCAAGTTTTACACAAGGGAAATATTTTTGTAAAATTTTACGTTTTTAATTAATTTTTGTTATGTAATATGCAAATTAAAAAAATACCGTAAAAGCATTTTTTTCTTTAATAGAACTTGATAATTTAATATAGAGTTCTTTAAAAAAAATTTAATTAAAAAACAGTTTTAAAATTGAGTAAAAATATTTTATTAAATGAGTTAGATTGCAAATTTTAAATTTTTTAAAATATATGGTAAATGATTATATTACTGATTTAGGTTTTCAAATATTAACAATCTAGGCTCTAACAATAAAAGGCCCCTTAACAAATTTTGCTGAAAATTTCCCCAAAAATTGTAGGTGTTAAAAGATTTGGACCAAATTTTAAATATACTTTGAAGGCATTTTAAAAGTTTCCAAGACCTTTAAACCCCATCCGAAGGGTACGGGAAAAGTCAAAAAAGGGGATATGAATAGGTAGACCCCTTTTAACTAAAATAGGATCGGGGACTCCATTTTTTATATACCGTAAATCTGATAAATGAAATTTAAAATAATAATTGTAAAATTTGGAAAATTTTTTTTTTTGGTTTTATTCATAAAATTAAAGGAATCTGTGGCATTCAAAAATTTCAAAATTTTTTGATAATTTTACTCCTCCATTCAAGAAATAAAAGGGAAAGGTTTAGAAAGAGCTCGTTGAGCAGCTTTTATTCTTCCCTTGTTAAAATGGGTTCAACCCTAATTTAAACCCTAAATCGGTTTTTAGAATCATTGACTTTTGGATATTAATTATAAATTAGATCAATTTTAAAATTTTTCCCAATTTTTGGTTTTTTGTAATTAATCTTAATTTTTTTTTCTTTAAATTTTTGGTTGATGATTTTTTAACCCGAGAATCGGTTTTGAATGGGTTGTCATTTAACCCAATCCATTCGTATCAACACTTTTGTGGTTATTTTTTTTTGACACATTTGAATTTCCCAAAAACGTCTTTTTTGGCCCTTTCTAAATATATTTTTTATATGTTTGAACACCCCAAATTTTTGATTCTCCACTTGTTGGTTTTTCATTTTTAGCTTTTGTTGTGTTTTTTTTAGTGCGACGGGTTATTAAATCCCGTGAAAATGCACCCTTTAAATTTGATAAGATTTCGATTTATCTTCGTGCATAAACCCTTTTTCGCAAAGGGAAACAAATCAAACCATCCTCCAATTTAAAGGCCCTAGCCCAATGTCAAATTTTTCATCGTCCCCAGCCGCCCCTTTCTCTTGGGATACAGAAATGGTGGGGTGGTAAACATCATAGGGTTTAAAAACCTTTTAATAATAAACAAAGTTTTTGGTGTTTTTTTAAATATTGTAATTTTTTAAAAAAATTTACAAATATTATACTCTCAATATTTTTTCTAAAAAAAAAATTTCGAAAGATAACTTGTTTACAATTTTGTTTTTTTTTTTTTTAAAAAATTATAAAACGAAAGGGTATATTGGGGTTTTTGCCTTCAAATATATATATTTTATTTAGCACATGGAAAAATAGAAATTTGACCCTTATAAAAATATCAAATGAGAAAGTGGTTTGATCTTAGTTATAATACACTTAAATAAGTCTTTTTTATAATTTTATAGGCTCCATAACTCCAAATGAGTAAAAAAATTATGATCTTTTAAAATTGAAAAAGTAAGTTGTATTATTTTTTATTTTTTTTTTCCAACTTTGAAATATTGTAACTTTTTGGGCCTCGTTTGGGTTTTAAAAAACCCTTATTAAAAAATTTTAAAAAAGATTTTTTGATGTACAAATGGGCAAAAACTTAAACCACATTGCATTTGGTATTTTTATAAGGGGAAAAAGTGCTATTTTTTTACAGTGCCCGAATTAAAAAAAAAAAAATTACAAAAAGGCATGGACTTTTGCAATTTGTTAAAGGGACTTAGTTGGCGCCGGGCACCTTAAAATTTTGAAAAATTTTTAAAAAAAAAAAAAAAGTTACAAACCACGTCTGAATTTTAAAACCTTTTTTTTGGGAAATTTTTTGTGAGTATTATATTTTAAAAATTTTTTTTTTTAAAAAAAAATTTTTAAAAGAATTTTTTCCCCAAAATTTTAAAACTTGGGCAAAGAAATTTATTGGAACAAAAACTTTGAAAATACCCATGTTCTTTGCCCGTGATTTACATGGAAAAAGGGGATTTTTTATATTTTATCTTAGGTTTTGGGCCTGTTTGAGCATATAAATATTGTTTAATTTTGCTTAGAAAAGAGCTTTTTGGAAAAATTAGGGGCTTATTTATTCTATTTTAAAAATTTAAAAATCCAGTTATTTCATAGTTGGGATGGTCGGGGAGATTAAGAAAAAAAAAAAAAATTTAATTAAAAAAAATCCATAAACGGGTTTAAGGAGGGTTTTTAAAGATAATAGGAAAATTAATAAAAAGAGAATAAACCCAGGAAAATATATAAAAGAATTTTATTTAAAAGGGTGCAAATAAAAATATTTGTTATAGTTGTGGGGCACTTTAAAAATTGTTTTTTGGGAAGAGGGGGAAAATCAGGGGGGAAGGAAGGTGAAGGAAAAGAATTAGGGGAAGGGGGAAGAAAAATAAAATGAAAGAAATATTACTTTTTTCCTTTATTTAGATAGAGGGAAAGGGGAATGAATGAATAGAGGGGAACCTTTTTAAAAAAAATTATTTTAAAATACTTCAAACTATTTAAAAAACTATGTTTTTTCTACAAAAAGCAAAAAAAAAATTCAAAAAAAAAAAGGGATGTAATTGGAATTTAAATAATTTATCTTTTAAAACCCACTCCAATTTGGCTGGAAAAAAAAAAGGGTAGCCCTTAGAAAAATTTTCCCTTTACCTCCTTTTTTCCAAAAAAAAAAAAAGGGGTTCTTTTCTTTTAAAAAAACAGAAATAGGAACAGGTTTTGAAAATTTTTCCCCCCTTTTTTCCCTTTTTTGTTTTTTTTCCCTTCCCATATGTTAAATTATATATATTTTCCAAGAATGTTATCAAATTCCCTTTCCCTAAACTTACTCCTACACTTTAAAGCTAAGCAATAAATAAGAATATCCCCCAAAAACTTTTCTATCTACCAAAATTTTAAAAAGTTTTACGATTATCACAATCGTGGGAGCCGTCAGGGATACACGATCGGTACATGCCCGTGTACAATCAGGTCTTTCCCCCTAAAAAATTTTTTAAAAAAGGGGTTTTTCCTCCCAAAAACCCCTTTAAAAAAGGGGGGAAATTTATCAAATTCCAACTTTAAAAACACTTTTCCCCCCCAAAAACCCCCCTTGGGGAAAATTTGCTTAAAAACGAAATGCTCGAGCTACTTTTTAAATTTTTTTTCGATGCTTTTTTTTTTACTCGCCCATTTGTTTTGGTTTTTAACACACGAAGTTTGGGTGTATTATCCCATTTTTTTAAAAAAAAATCTTTAAATCCATGATAAAAGCAGGAATTCACAGTCCACCAATTTCCAACTCACCCGAGTTTTCGTCAGGGGGGTCAAAATTTCCATCAAAAAAACCCAAATTTTTCTTGTCTCTCAAAGCAGCCCGGAAAAGCTTTAGACCTTTTCATCAAAATTTGTTTCTTTCAATTGCACCTGGGTTTTAATTTTATTTCCATGATTGTCATTCGCAAACAATGTGTAGGGTGACAACGATTTCTTTTCTTCCCTCCCCATTATTGTGTTCAAGGCTCTGATACCATTTTAAAAAACAAACAATAGGAACTTTGGTTTGAGGAAATTTTTCCCCTTTTTTTTCCCCTCTCTTGATTTTTTTTTTCCCCATATTTAAATATATTTTTAAAATACACAGAATGTTATTATTTTCCCCCCTAAACTTACCCCCAAACAAATTAGCAAAGTCAAAAATAAGAATTCTCCAAATATCTATTCCCTAAAATTAAAAAAGATTAAGATATCACAATCGTTGAGAGCCGTCAGGAGATACACAACCTTTTAAACTTTGGTCGTGTATTTTACTGTAATTTTCTGTACAATATCCCAAGACCGTGTATTTTGGCCCGTTTACTTTCCTACCACATACACGATTGATATAAAAAACTTCTTTCTCATAATTTCCTCTTTTTCCCCTTCTTTCCCCCAAATAGTATAAAGCGTTAAAGGGATCCCAACGCGTTTGTACTAAAAAAAAATTTTTTTTCTTTATTTGAACTAAAAGAAAACTTTCATTTTGGGTTTGTATGTAGTTTTTCCCTTTTCCCTTTAAACCCTGAAAAAGTCAGGGGGCGAACAGGGCCCTTCAGAAAAGAACATTGGGGAAAAGCTCATCCTTGCAAAAAAATTTTAATAAACTACACCCAAATTCTTTATTAAAGGGAAGCATTTGCAAAACAACTTTTTAAAAAGTAGTTATGTGTTAGACACTTAGCAAACAGTAACGTTAAAAAAAACATTGAATCCACTCGCTTCTTTTAGATCCTTTTTGTTTTCAACGTAAAACCCCAAAAGAGACAATTTAAAATCCAATTTTCTAAATTCACGATTTCATCAAGAAAACTCAAAATACTTTTGAGTTGCTTTCCAAAAAAACAAATTGAAACTTTCATTTCAAAACAAATTCAATAATTTTCTACAAAACATTAACTTTAGTCCTTTTTTGTTGCTTATATGGCCCGCAATTGGAGAACTTTGGCGCAAATTTAAAATCTCTCCTCGCCAGGGTACTGAAAAGAAAAATGTGCTTTGGGGGTTTTTTAAAGCTTATACCCGTTACTGTGGTTTGGGGGTTGGGGGTCTTATGTTGCACATTCTTTCCCTTTCTTTTGAAATTTTACTTAGCATTTCCAAACCCACCCTTTTTCCAAAACCCTCAAACACCACTTTCAACCCGGGAAATTTTTTTGAAATTTAATGAAGCCATGATTTTTGCAAAATTTCAACAAACCTTCCCCAAAAAAAAAAATTTCCTTTCCCTTTGCCAATTTTAAAAAGAATTAAACTATGGTTTTTGGAGCTTTTTCCTTTTAATTTTTTCAAAATAAGCAAAAGGGCACATTTAGGGCGATAGTTTAAGAAGTAATTCATAGTGATAGTGACCAATTTTTCTTTGGGCTTCCTCAAATTTAACCCGAAAAAGTATTGTTTCGAAAAATAAAAAATCTTCGTGTTATAATTGATAAAACATCCAAAACCTAAAAACCCACAACAGCTCCCAAAAACACCCAACAGCAACAGCACTAATTCGGAACAAAAAACCGCAGGAACAGATCAAGGGTCAACAGGGGGGCAAAAGCAAAACCAGATTTAACAACAAAAAACAGCAATCTAGAACCCGCAACAACAAAAAGATTAGGTTTAACAACAGCAACAACAATTCGGATTAACTAAAACAACCCGAAATTTAAAAAAATAGAAAATTTTTAACCCCAAAAAATCAACATGTATATATATTTATAACAAAAACAAATTAAAAGTGAGTTTTAATTCAAAAGTTTTGTCGGATCATTATTGGGCCCCTTCTTTTCATGGTATCAGAGCCCTTTTCCACAGCACCAAAGATTAAACCCCAAAACCTCATCAAAACCCAAACTCACGCCCTGACTCCAGAAGATAAAACCCAACCCTCATCCAAAAACAACATGGAACCAACCCAACCCCCCCTTCCCGAACACTATCCACAACTCCCTCAAACTCAAAAAAATCTAACTATCCTCTTGGAAAACCCCAAACGAAGCCATACTCATGGATATGAATCTGTCCAAAATTTATCCATGGTCCCCTCCACCACCAAACCCGGGCCCCTGTCATAAAAAAGATGAAAAGCACCCCATCGAAAACCCCGCCTATCTCACCTGGCGGGCACCCCAAAACAAGCTGCTATTCCGGGGCACTTTTGGCACCCCCCTCCTCCAAAATTGTCCCCCTAATTACTCAAAACTGACACCTCTCTCCCCAAGGGATGGGAAATCCTTTTCAAAAACCTATGCCAAACCCCCCCGTGGGGCACATTAAAAAAACTGAAAAACAATTAAAACATATCAAAAAAAGGCTCCAATTCGATCATGAGTATATCAATCCATCAAAATCCCTGCAGACGAACCCGCAGCCCCTTGGAAAAAAACCCCCGGATCATGAAGACCCATTGACAAAATTTTGGGTGGATTAGATGATTTTTATCAATCTGTCAATTTAATTTCCGTTTTTAATTTGGAACACCCCCCCTCCCCCTTTGAAGAACTAATGAGAAAATTTCCCCAAAAAAAGCTCTCCCTCCATTCTACCTTTCCCCCCCAGCCCCCACCCCCCCTACCCCGGCTCACAAACCCCAAGTCCACCCAACCGCCCGGCCCCATCCCCCAAAGTTACTCGGGGCCTTCCCCCACAACCCTCCCCTCCACGTTCCAACCCCCCTTCCCCCCCCGTTTCCCCCCACCACCTGCTCCCCTCGTCCTTTCCTTGGCCGTTGCCCTTTGGGTCGTCAAAAAAGGGCATGTAGTGCCTATTTTTCCTTTATTTCATCAAAAAACAACCCCCCAAAAGCACGACCCCCCACTCCTTCACCCTTTCCCACAAGCCGTATCCACAACAGTAAAATTTACCCTCAAATAGCCTTTATCACAGTAACGCAAACCAACACGGGGCATCCACCACAACTCCTCCTCCCCAGTTGCTGGACAGTGGTTTCCACCACCATTTCCCCCCATTGAAACTCAAAATCTAGCTCTCCAAAATTCCCTACGACGGCACAGTTTAAAACATCATTGGGGACGGCTCCGGGCCCTTTTCCCCCTCACTCATTTCCGGTTCCATTTCTGCCCTCCTCACTCAAATCCTTTACCTTAAATAATGTTTTATGTGTTTTCCCTCCCCTGCATCGCCAAAACCCTTTTCTCCAAACTCAATTTTGCAAATCCCAAAACCCCCGCCTCATTAAAATTTTTTACCCTCTTTGTTTTTTGTGAAGGATCTCCGAACAGGCACCCTTCTCCCAAAAAGGTCGCACTAAGGGTGGCCCTCTAAATCTGGCCTCCCACATCTCCCCCACAAATTTCCTTTTCCAACACTGGCCCCCCCCGCTTCAACTTGGCCACCGTCTTGGGCCCTCCTTCTCTACCCATTCCCCAAGCAACTCCTTTACTCCACAACTTAACATCACAGCTTAAAACACTTCCATTTTTCTTGTACTTTTGTCCCCCCCCCCCCTTTTAAAAAAAGCCATAAATTTTCCTTTTGTTGCATCCACCTCAACCTCTTCCTCTCCTTTTTTAAATTATATTTTTTAGAAGTATGGACATTCCCCCATTTTCTCTATCGAAAAAATTTAAAAATTTTTATGTATCTTTGTTGATCACTACACAAAAAATCGGCTCTTTCCCCTTTTAAACCGGGAAACCAATGTCCTCCCCTGTCCTTTAAACGGTTCAAGACATTGGTTGAAAAAACGGTTTACTCGCACCATTAAAAACTCTTTTAATCGGGCAAAGGGGGGGGAATACCAGGGGTCTTGTCCCCCTTTCTGGCCACTCACGGGATCACTCAAACCTTTACCCCCCCTCCCCACACACTTTAACTTTAAGGCAAATCTGAACGTTTGCACCGTACATTGTAGAAAACCCGGGTTCACTCCTCTCGCACGCCTCCATGCCGCCAAAACCCAATGGACATATGCCTTTCCCCACGGCTGCTACCTCATAAAACGCCCCCTACTCCAACACTCAAACCTCCTCTGGCCTCCCAAAAATCTTTGCAACCACACCCCAAATACAACAAGCTTTGTAGTTTCGGGTGCTTGTTTCTATCCCTTGGCTTCGCCCCTACATCAACTTAAAAAATTTAACCTTGCTAAACTTCCATGTGTGTTCGTCAGCTATTCCCCACCCCAAAATGCATGCCTCTGTCTTCACACACCCCTTGTTTTAATTTTATTTTTCATGCCATGTCTACTTTGTTAATCTGTCTTTCCCCCTTTTGCCAAACCACACCTGTCCCCACCAACTCTTTGACACCCACGGGCTGGTGCTCCCTTCATCTCCCCTCATACCCCCATCTCCTCCTCCCTCCCTTTTTCCCCCCCCTTTGCTGTTTCCCCACTCCCGACCCCAATGCGTTTAACTGTCAAATCCCCCCAACCTGTCCTCCTCGCACCCTTTCACCCGCTCTAAACACAACTTTGCAAACCCCAATTTACCCCAAAATCAATCTTCTTGCCACTGCTCCACCTCCTCCTTTACCCCTAAACCTCGAACCAAATTTCTCAAGCTCTTAAAGACTCCAATTAGAGGGTGGGCCCTGTCTGATGGGTTCCCCCGCCCCAAAACGTAATGGCAAAGTGGGGGAAATAAAAGACCCCAAAAACCTCATCACAATATCATTGGTTGGGAAGTGGATTTTTGAACTTAAAATTTCTTCCTAATGGCTCCCTTGTTACAAAGCACACCAGTTGCCAAAGGGTTAACCAAAAGCCCTGGAGGGACTACATCGAAACCTTTAGTCCAGTAAAACAAGCCAGTTAACCCTCCCCTTTTTTCTCAGTTAACAGTTTAAAACCCTGGTTGGCCGCCCCAACAACCGACTTTAACAAAGCCTTTCTCCAAAGTTTCTCTCCCAAAGAAGAAGTTTATATACCAACCCCCTATTTTTTGATCCTGATCGTCCCCATCACGTGTTCAAACTTTTGTAAAGCAATCTTGGGCTTAAACAAGCTCCTTTTTGCCTGGTTCATTAACTCCTCAACACTTACTTTCCCAAATTTGGCTTTCCAATTTCCCCGGCAAAATTCCTCCCCCTAATTTATCCTTCGGTTTCACACCACGATTAAACTTTCTTTTTATTTATGTTGAAAGAATCTCATTACAGTTACCCCACATCACTGTCACCAAAAAAATTCAGTCCCTTGCACTCGATTCTCCATCAAAGGGCTGGGTTTCCTCCATTACTTTTTTTGGGTTTTAAAATCCTAACCGACTACCACTGGGTTTTTTTTCTCAATCAACGGAAATATATTGAAGGGCCCCCTTCATCGGGCAAAAAATGACCGCTGCCAAACCGGGAATTTCACCCCTTACGGTTTTACCTCCGTTAATTCTCTGAGATGACCGCCCCTCACTGATCCTAAGGAATTCCGGGCATGGGGGTTGGAAGCCCCCAATACTCTCCTCACTCGCCCCGACAGGGCCCACACTGTCAACAAAAGTCCCACTTCATGCACCCCCCTAAAACTACACAAATTTGGGAAGCTTCAAAAGTATTCTAGGGATCTTCATGGGGAACCCCAGCTCATGGCATTTCTCTTCGAAATCGTCTTCTCAGCATCCTCATTTTTCCTGATGCTAACTGGGCTAGTGCAAAGATGACTATACTTCCACCGTGCCCCCCATTTTCTACAAACGACCGCTTTCCATCTCATGGAGCTTTCCCAAAAAAACAAACCCTACTTTTTCCCTTTATTCACTGAAGCGAATACAGAGCGGTTTTTCAAACTACAACACTGAACTAAGATGGACTTCTTTAAATTCAAAAACTCAGTTTTTCAAAAAACCAAACCCCCGTAAAATTTCTTTGACAAAAGTTTGGGGGGGGAAAGAAAACCCTTTTCTCAAATCCTATTTTCCCACACGCAGAAAAATGTTTTTTGATTATCACTTCATCCGTGAAAAAATTTCCCAAAAGGGGCTCCTTCCCTATCCCCTTTATATCTCGTCATCTATCCCTTGCTTTTGCCCCTCAACAAACCCCTTCCTCGCTTCAGTTTCAACACCCTTTCATCAACAAATTGGACTTTACTGTACCAACCCCCATCTTGTGGGGGCATGATAAACATTTAACACCTAATACTACAATAGCTCAACAACACCCAAAAGCAGCACACAGAATTTGGAACCAAAAATACAAAGGGAAAATCAAGATTTAACAAACAGCAACACAATCCAGATCAAAACAACAACAAAAATCTTGAACAACAAAACAAACAGATTAGGTTTAACAACAACAACAGGGAATTCGGAAACAACTCAAATCAAAAACATGAAATTTAAAATAATTGATTTGTAAATCAAAAAAAATCAACATGTATATATATGTATAACAAAAACAAATAACGTGAGTTGAATTTAGGGTGTTTCTGTCGTGAAACATTTCGCCCTCTTCTTAAATAAACAAAAGAAAAAGCCGAAAAATTTAAATTTTCCCACACTTTAAAATCATGCCGAAACAAAATGTTTGTCTCGCAAAATTTTTTTCTGCTATTTTTTTAGTTACTTCAACTACATTTCCTTCATGTTAGGGAAGTGAACCCGCTGTCCTCTGTTTTGTTCTGTTCTTTTTTTTTTTTGGATGTAAGTACTGTTTTGCTATCTTATCTTTTGTACTATCTGTAAAAATAGGACACCCCCCATTCCCGTAGTTGAGTTTGGTAAGGAAGCATGGGGGAGCTTATCTCTAGTCTTTTTGTTTGATTGACAAACTTCCAAGAAATCAAAAGGGAAATTTTGGTTTTGCAAATTTTTCCCTTTATGTATAAAACTTGAAAAAAAACAATCAATGAATCAATCATCACATTGTCCTCCTTTTGCTTTTCTTCCCCTTTTTTCCCCCCATTTTTTTCTCTGCTACTGCCCAAAACTTAAGGGTTCTTCTGTGAGGGAAAGGGGTGAAACAAAGGTTTAATCAAAACGTTTACATCAGATGATAAGGGCTTTCCCCCTTCTGATGTTTAAAAGACACGAAAAAAAGTTTCCATCTGTATTAAACCCCTGACTGCACAACCCCCTGCTTGCCTGCACATCTTGATCAATCTCCCGATCCCTTTCACAGTTTTTTTTAAGTGTTTGAGATAGGTCCAAATTTATCGACTTGGAAATGTTGGCTTTTGTTTGAACTCTCCATCGACCGCAACCCCTTCCCCTTTTGATTTTTTTTTTCAACTTATCTCTTGATGGATTTTCTTGACCCGTAATCTTTATTTGGGGATGACTTTCCCCATCCTGATAAGAGGATCTTGTTAGAAAAAGAGCAATTTTTTATTAACAATGAATTTCAAGGGTAGCAAGTGATCAAAATTAAAACCAAAGACATTCATATTAGCCATTGAAAAAGCAAGTCCAAGGGATACACCCACGATTTTCTTCATCGGATAAGAAAAAAAACTTGCTTCCTTATGTCGAAACTTTTTAAAGAACCTTGTTACATTTTTAACTTCATTTTTAAAAAAGTGATCGAAAAGGACTTCTAATTTGTTAGGAAAAAGATCGCCCAAAAATATGTCTCCAAAGAGTCTTCATCGACGCCGTGAAAGCGGGAGGCCCCGAGGATTTGGCAACTGGGGGCTAAGGTTTGAAAAGGGGGGGCTTTTTTTTTTTTTTTCTCTTTTCCTAACACTATCAATAGACTTTTTTTTTAAAGCCTTAGAAAAAAAATTTAATCCTGTTTAAGGAAAGGGCCCTAAGTAGATAAACCTATTGTACTAATCTAATATTTGCCCTCCACTAATAGATCTCGAGGCTAAAAAAAACTATAAATATTTTAAATAAACTTTTTTAAATTACTAAAAGAATCTTTATACCTACCCTAGAATCGTATATATAACATAAAGATGCAAAATTTTAAAATACCTAACATGTCTATTAAATCACATGATGGATGTAAAAAAAATTAAATTTTTTACTTTTAAGTTCTAAATTCTATAAAAATAAAAAAAAAAGGAAGAAGAAAAGAAAAAAGAAAAATATAAGTTATAGTTTTAAACCCCCATCCATAAAATATTTTATTTTTCTCTCTTATTCATTTTTTCCTTTGCTTATTT
This sequence comes from Laguncularia racemosa, assembly GCA_037954665.1. Taxonomy (NCBI): domain Eukaryota; kingdom Viridiplantae; phylum Streptophyta; class Magnoliopsida; order Myrtales; family Combretaceae; genus Laguncularia; species Laguncularia racemosa. The sequence goes on along the minus strand of JBBMOL010000324.1, from coordinate 2,628 downwards.
TTTTTTTGCCATAAAAAAAGTTACATAATATTTTCTCATAAAAATCAAAACCTTATCCTTTTTCTACATTTTTGTTTACATTCTTAAAAAAGAAACATTTAGCTTCATAACTGTTTTTTTTATATTCTTTTTTTATTTTTCAATTTATAGTATTTATTGAGTTATTTTATGTTGCTTCATTGATATTACTCTTTAAATTTTTAGGTTTTGATTCATTCTCCAATTTGCATGATTTACATTTCCTATTTTTTTTTTAATTATTTCTATTGTTTTTTTCTTTTTTTCCTTTGTGTTGTGTGATAGATCACTTAATGTTTTGATATTGCTTTGGGGCTTTGTGGATTTATGAGTTTCAAAATTTATATTGTTTTTTGAAGATTTAGGAAAGGGTGTTGAAATTGTAGAACATAAGGAAATAGTGAGCTATGGGGGGTGCCAGAAGCATTAAGTTGTCACTTGTGTCAATTAAAATGTGTAGAAGTAAGGAAATTAATGTAAGGAGAAGAGAGTAAGAAGTTTGATCCCTTTTACCATAGATGGGATTGGGATTTTTAGAGAATGTCGATGTGTGGTTGGTTGTGAAGAAGGGGGTATGCTCCGCCCGCATGTTTGGGAGTGTCTAGGTAGTAAAGAGTGGTATTATAAAGTTAATAGCTTGCAACAAACCTTATCTACAATCGATTGAGTCTAAAGGTTACGAAAGACAAGCCGGGCCTCACTTAGGCACTGGACGATCCCTCTATTAATGCTGGGTATGGGCTTTGGGGCCCCTTTAAAGAAATGGCCTTTTAACAATTGAATTTTTTTTTTAAAGATGATTAAACTATGTAATTACTTTTTTAAAAGAAAAAATGAGATTGGGTGTGTTATCAAAACTAAATCATGGAAAATGGTTTGGTCATTGAATTAAATGAACAGGTGTTATGGAAACATTTAATATTTCAATTGCTGAAAAAAATTTTGAAAAAAATTTTTAAAAATAAAAATTAATTTAAAAAAATTTTACAAATTTCAAGGGGATTTAGATACCACAAGGTAGGGTTTTAATTGTAAAATTTGAAAAACTAACATAAAATAAATCGAGTAGGGCCCTATACCTCTCATCCCATACTTACTCACCTCTACAAACAAGCACAAAACCCCATTTTAATATTTTTCTGCATGATCCAAAAAAAACCCCCAACACCCAACCACCCAAGGCAAAACCCCAAATTTTTTAACAATATTTATGAATTAATATCCAAAAACTATTAAAATTTTTTGTCCACATCAATCATTTTGGTATAATAATCTTTTATCTTATTAAAATAAACAACATACATAATATAATGTGCCCTTGTGATAAAAGAACGGGATGAAAAATCAACTCTTCTTTAACTAATGACCAAACAACCCTTGAGGGAAATTGATTTTTTAAACACAATGTGGTAATAACGCTTGAATTAAAAAAGGGCTATTTCCCCAAAGTTTTTGGGTTAAGGTTCCTGTAAAAGCCCAAAAAAGAGTTTAAAGAAATCATCTAAAAATTTTCATGTTACTGAGGTGGCGTCTTCTTCGAACTTTGACTAGTTAGCTAGGAAAGTACCATAAACCTAGTGTTAGCTTTTAAAACCACCCACCCGGGGGTCCCCCCTAGTCGATCTTGTGGTCTCTATGGTATCAGAGCCAAGGGGGAGTATATAGTTAGGTTTGAATAAATTTTTTTTTTAGGGCCTGAACACCAATCTTCCTAAGGGAAAACTTTAACATCTTGGGTTTCCGAGAAATACTAGTTTACCGTAAAGAGGCATAGGGGGGTACCGTACTGATATATATATATTTTTAAAGTATGTATGAGAAATTTTTTAAAAATTTTATTTTAAAAAGTATCCTTTTTTGCATGTGATACACCTTTTAAAATAGTTGTAACTTTTAATTAATCCAAAACAATATAAAATTTTTTTTATATTTTAAAAGGGTTTAAGGATTTTTTAAAATAATATTTTTTTCAAATTAAATAATAGATTTTCCCATTTCATAACAACATATATGTAATACTTTTAACTTTTAAGTAATAAAAATTTTTAAAAAAATTTATTACTTTTATTATGTGCTTTTATCCAATCATTATTTTAAAAAAATTTAAAACAAATAAATTGCAATATAACAAATTTTATTATATAGTATTGTTTAATAACAATTATTTCTTGTAAAAATAGTTTAAAAATGAAAAATATAACATATTTTTAATTATAATAATTTACAACATAATTAGGGAAAAAGTATAATACATTAATGAAATTAATAATATCTTATCCATATAGGGTTATAAAATTATTTTTATGAATATGGATTACATACACAACATAAATTTTATTTTTTTTGGGGATATCATACGTATTTTTTTTCCCTTTAAAATTACATATAATATTAATTATACTTTTTTTGGCAAGTGAAATTCAAAAAAAAAACTTACCTTTAAGAAAAATAAAATCGTTTTCTGAATTAACACTTTAGGTTTTCTTTTAAATAAAAAAAAAAAAAAAAATTTTTGACATAAGATTTCTTTTGTAGACAAACACATTTGTAAATACGGTTTTTTAAAACAAACAATGTTGATGACGAGGTTTCATAAATTTTAGAGGTTTT
>JBBMOL010000323.1:533821-551779 GCA_037954665.1 Laguncularia racemosa | reverse complement strand
GTCGCCATCTTGTTGAGTCTAATTTAAAACTTTATATTACCTCCCTAATTTGATTCATATTAGATTCTATGCTCATCCAATATAAATCATCGACTTGAATTAGGAAGTTTTTATTTATTTGGAGTCGCCATCCAACTGGAGTTGGGAAAAATTATTGAATTAGAATTAATTGAGTGGATTAATTCTAATCTGAACAACTAGTTAACGAAATCTCTCTCTTTTTTTTTTTAGAAAAGAAAAAAAGAAAAGAAAGAAAAACCAGAGATTCTCAACTCGGGTGCTATCCTATTAAAACCTTAAAGTTACCACCTTATCCTTCTAAAATCTAAATTATGTTAAAATATCTTCTTTTAGCATAAAAAGAAAATACTAGAAAAATTGATATAATAATTATATGATAGAGCCATTTTATACTCAATCTTTATAGTATAAATTGTGTTAAATTATTATTGATTTTATAGAAATCATAAGGAAATGGTACTTTAATTCTATCATCGTGATAAATCAGGTTAAATGGAGTCAAGGATGTTAATTCAAGTATTTTAGAGAAGTCATCTACAACTTGGATCAAGACAAGGAATTACACCACCGGAGGAAGCACGGTTTGAGGCACGGCCAAGGTTCAAACCGTGTTACACACTGGATAAGAAGGCGAAAATGAGGACTTTTAACAGAGAGAGACACGGCTGAAGGCACGGCCGTGGTGGAACCCGTGGGAGAAACCGTGCTTGAAGCCATGGTGGAAGCTAGGACCAAGGAGAAGAAAGTGTGGAACATCAACCAGATGAAGGCACGACTTGAAATCTAGCTGTGTGTCTAACCGTGGTACACACTGAACATGGATGAAGACTTGAAGATTATGGACAGATGAAGACACGGCTTGAAATCTTGCCGTGTGTCTAACCGTGGTTCACACTGGGCGCGGATGAAGACTTGAAGAATATGCACAGAGGATGGCACGGCTTGATCCACGGCCGTGTGGTGAGGCGTGCCAGGCAGACGTATCTTCACTTCTCGAAATCTACTTGAAAAAGGAAAGATATTTTCGTATCTTGCTAGCAAAAGATCACATGCTATCCATCTAATAGTATAAATAGAATCAACCCTAGAGGGTTAGGACAACTTTTGAACTTTGGAATCTGGAATCACCTTGGAGACAAGAAGGAAACTAGGAGGCAAAGCAGGCAACACGGTTCATTATGTTTCTATCTTTTATTTTCGTTTTATTGATGAACATGTGTAGCTAAGCTACTTTTTCTAGCCAAAGGGTCATAGATGTTTAATTCTCCACGAATTGTGAGGTCTAATTGACTTGTATTTATTCTATTCTTTGTTTTCGGGTATTCATATATCTTCTAATCGTTTTGTCATTATTATCTTTGTTGATTGGTATGAATAGAGCTCTTTTACTCAATTAGCAAGTTAATATATTGTCAACTAACACATCAAATCCGTAATTGTTTGATTGTTCTAGTCTTAGTGACGCAATAACATGTTTGGTTATAAAAGAGATGATCGAATTCATGTTATGGAGGTGTGTGATCATGTTTAAATAGGTTATCTCATAATCTACTGGCATGAATTGGTGGTCTCTCTAGATCTTAATGCTATTGATGGATTAAATCCTAAGCGCTTGTCTAAGGGTTGTTTAATCAATAAGAGAAATAATTCAAAGCGCTTATCTGAGGTTATCGAGGAAGTATGGAGAGATAGGTTGTTAGAGCTTGTTAATAACCATAACCAATTTATCTAGGAACAAGAATAGAGAACATTTGCATCGATGATCAATTCTTAGAATTAAACCATCTTGATTCCTTTGGCTAGGCTTTTTATCAATATACAATTTTTTTATCTTGTTTTAACTTTGTTTAATTCACAAACCAAACCCCCCATTTTCCTTTTCCTTTTCCTTTTATTCTCCTTGAATAGAAATAAGTTTAACCAATCTCTGTAGATTCGACCCTACTCACCACTATATGCAAATTATATAATTGTCTAGGAGTAGGTTTTTATTTTTGTTGGATTCGACACCCATCAAATTTTGGCGCCGTTACCGGGGATTGGTGTCAAATTTATTTCTATTCTTGTATGACTCGTTCTTCTCAGACAGGTGAACTAACTTATAATCTGGAGATTGAGAAGACTCTAAAGAGGCTGCGACGAGAAGCTAGATCATCCCCCGGACCGAACTTAGTATCGGACTTGTCTGATTCATCCCTTGATTCTGAAAAAGAGGACGACATGGCAAATCTCGAGAGAACCTTAAGGGAGTTGGCTGCACCGGATGTGAATCAACAACCACTTTGTATTCACTACCCCGAACTAGCCGTGGAATTCGAATTGAAATCTGGGTTGATACATCTGCTACCTACATTTCATGGTCTTGAGAATGAAGATCCTCATAAGCATTTGAAAGAGTTCCATATAGTGTGTTCTAGTATGAGGCCGCAAGGAATAACTGACGATCAAATCAAGCTACGTGCTTTTCCATTTTCTTTAAGTACTAAAGCTAAAGATTGGTTGTTTTATTTGCCTCCAGGTTCTATCACCACTTGGACAGATATGGTAAGGCTTTTCTTGGACAAATTCTTCCTCGCATCCAGAGCCGCTGGTATAAAAAGAGAAATTTGTGGTATAAAACAAAGGGATACCGAGACTCTTCATGAGTATTGGGAAAGGTTCAAGCAACTGTGTGCAAGCTGCCCACAACATGGGATATCCGAACAACTCCTCATCTAATATCTCTACGAAGGCCTACTTCCGATGGAAAGAAAGATGATGGATGCTGCAAGTGGAGGCGCCATAGTAAACAAAACCCCTGGTCAAGCTAGGGAATTGATCTCCATTATGGCTGCCAATTCGCAACAATTTGGGTATAGGCATAATGCATCTTCAAGGAAGGTAAATGAGGTAAATGTGTCTAACCTTGAACATCAAATTTCTAATCTTACCTCCCTTGTGCAGCAGCTAGCTCTTGGAAATACCCAACAGGTGAAAGCTTGTGGAATTTGTGCTGCTCCTAGTCATCCGACCGACATGTGTCCCACATTGCAAGATGACAACCATGAACACGCCAATGCTGTAGGCGGATTCCCAGGACAGCCACAAAGGAAATATGATCCCTATTCAAACACTTACAATCCCGGATGGAGGGATCATCCTAACTTCCGATATGGCAATAACCCTCAACATGTCCAACAATTCCAGCCAAAGCCATCACACCACGTACCCTAAGCTCCTTCCACTTCAGGTATGCCCCTTGAGGATATTGTTAAGTCTCTAGCTGTGAATACCAAACAATTTCAGGAGGAAACAAAGCAAAGCATTCAAAACTTGGAGCATCAGGTAAGCCAACTTGCTTCAGCTATCAATAGGTTAGAAACTCAAGGTAAGTTACCTTCTCAAACTATTACAAACCCAAAGCAAAGCGTTAATGCAATTACCTTGAGAAGTGGAACAGAATTGCAGGGATCAAATAAGAAAGGAAATCCCTCTAATCTTGAGGAAGAGACCAAGAAAGAGACTTCGACTCCGAGCCAGCAGGGCGACCAGATTAGCAAGTCTCTAGATGAGCCATCGAAGGTCACATTGATACCACCTCCTTTCCCCTCCAGATTAGCGAAATCCAAGAAGGAAGCGGGAGAAAAAGAGATTCTGGAAACGTTTCGTAAAGTCGAGGTAAATATTCCTTTACTTGATGCAATTAAGCAAATACCGCACTATGCTAGATTCCTCAAGGACTTGTGCACTAACAAAAGGAAGTTAAAAGGCAATGAAAAGATTAGTGTGAGTGAAAATGTTTCAGCTATTATTCAGAAGAAGCTTCCTCCTAAATGCAAGGATCCAGGTATGTTTACTATTCCTTGCAAAATAGGTAGTCTTGGAATCGCTAAAGCCATGTGTGATCTAGGAGCTTCTATCAATGTCATGCCTTTGTCTGTTTATCAACGTTTAAATGTTGGTCCTTTAAAGGAAACGGGTATTATTGTTCAACTTGCTGATAGGTCCAATGTTTATCCTGAGGGAGTTCTAGAGGATGTTTTAGTTCAAGTCAATGGGTTGGTTTTTCCTACTGATTTTTATGTGCTTGACATGGACGATAGTGATTCTCATACTTCATCACTGATATTATTAGGGCGACCATTCCTTAAGACTTCTAAAACGAAAATCGATGTAAATGATGGCACTCTCACTATGGAGTTTGATGGTGAAGTGATTAAATTTCATATTTATGATGCCATGAAACACCCTAACGATATCTCCCCTGTTTTTGTTGCGGATGTTATTAACCCATTACCACAGGCACCAAGGCTGGAATCCAAATCCTTATCCGAATATTTAACCAGGAACGTCTAGCCAAAGACGTTAAAGAAAGGCGCTTCATGGGAGGCAACCCATGTAAAAAAAAAAAAAAAAAAGTTTTGTTTTGCATTAGTTTTGGTTTGTTTTAGTTTTGTTTTGTTTTAGTTTAGTTTGTTTTGATTTTAGTGTAGTTTTGAACTCTTTGGATCGGCTGCAGCAAGGATACATATCATTAGATGACACTTTCCAGAGCTTAAAGGGAGCACTCCAATACCAGGGAAGTACCAATATTTCCTTTCTCTTATTCTCTAATGTCCTTTATGTTGTTAATTCCTCTTCAATTGTGCTAAATTAGGAACAGTGAGGACACTGTTCAAGCTAAGTGTGGGGGAGAGGATAATAAAATATAGAGAATAGAGAACTAACTTATACTCTGAATGTTTGTCCTTAAGCAATTTTAAGCCAAAGTTTTTCAAAATTATCATGAAATCTAGAGATTGTACTAAATGTTGTAATAAGCATCTACAAAATGTGAAATTGACTTGTTAAAATGCTTTACTCACCCACTGTTGTGATTAGAATACATGGTTAAAATTAAGTAGTGAAATCTTTAAGAAACAAATTTACCTTGTATTTAGCTTTAGAATTGGAAGTCTAAGAGTAAGTCGAGTCCCTAAGTGAAAAATAAACAAGTTTACTTCTAGGTTATATTAGCTACTGTATACTCTTTGAAGTTGTTTGTAAAGCAAACATAACACTTAAAAAAAAAAAAGAATCAAGCATAGCCATTACTCCAATGATTCAACTAATTGAGTTAAGAGTATTCAAACTTGAATGTTAGAGTGAGGAAGAGTCCGTAGGGGTATCTCAAAACCCGGTCACTTGAGTGATGAGCTCGGGATGTTGCCGACTCAATGAACTCACTATAACGATAAGGGCGAAAAAGGCAAAAGTTCATGAAAAGAAGCGGGCAAAAACCCGTCAAAATAGATGCTTGAATAAATCAAAAGAACATGAATGTGAACATTCATTGAATAAAACAAAGATGTATAAAAGGGAGAATATCTAGCAAAGAGCTTATACCATATGCTTTTACTTTATACTGCAAGGATTATATGCTTGATAATATCCAATGAAGTTTAATTGGGTGTTTTTCCTTAGTGGATTAAGTATTTACTTTTGGAATAAAAATTCTTTTGCTAAACATGAGGATTAAAGTTTGTTTTGTTTAGATTAGCTATTGAATTTTATCCAAAGTAATTTGATCACAGGAAACCAATTGGGTTGAAGTAGTAGACATTAAATTATAAGTCATGAATTACAAATGAATAAGATGCTTGGAATGATGAAAAGAAAGTTTGTATAATCTATGACAGATTTCTCAATTGATTTGATGCAATTGCTTGAGGATAAGCAAGAGTTTAAGTGTGGGGGAATTTGATAGAGACATTTTATACTCAATCTTTATAGTATAAATTGTGTTAAATTATTATTGATTTTATAGAAATCGTAAGGAAATGGTACTTTAATTCTATCATCGTGATAAATCAGGTTAAATGGAGTCAAGGATGCTAATTCAAGTATTTTAGAGAAGTCATCTACAACTTAGATCAAGACAAGAAATTACACCACCGGAGGAAGCACGGTTTGAAGCACAGCTAAGGTTCAAACCGTGTTACACACTGGATAAGAAGGCGAAAATGAGGACTTTTAACAGAGAGAGACACGGCTGAAGGCACGGCCGTGGTGGAACCCGTGGGAGAAACCGTGCTTGAAGCCGTGGTGGAAGCCAGGACCAAGGAGAAGAAAGTGTGGAACATCAACCAGATGAAGGCACGGCTTGAAATCTAGCCGTGTGTCTAACCGTGGTACACACTGAACACGGATGAAGACTTGAAGATTATGGACAGATGAAGACACGGCTTGAAATCTTGCCGTGTGTCTAACCGTGGTTCACACTGGGCGCGGGTGAAGACTTGAAGAATATGCACAGAGGATGGCACGGCTTGATCCACGACCGTGTGGTGAGGCGTGCCAGGCAGACGTATCTTCACTTCTCGAAATCTACTTGAAAAAGGAAAGATATTTTCGTATCTTGCTAGCAAAAGATCACATGCTATCCATCTAATAGTATAAATAGAACCAACCCTAGAGGGTTAGGACAACTTTTGAACTTTGGAATCTGGAATCACCTTGGAGACAAGAAGGAAACTAGGAGGCAAAGCAGGCAACACGGTTCATTATGTTTCTATCTTTTATTTTCGTTTTATTGATGAACATGTGTAGCTAAGCTACTTTTTCTAGCCAAAGGGTCATAGATGTTTAATTCTCCACGACTTGTGAGGTCTAATTGATTTGTATTTATTCTATTCTTTGTTTTCGGGTATTCATATATCTTCTAATCGTTTTGTCATTATTATCTTTGTTGATTGGTATGAATAGAGCTCTTTTACTCAATTAGCAAGTTAATATATTGTCAACTAGCACATCAAATCCGTAATTGTTTGATTGTTCTAGTCTTAGTGACGCAATAACATGTTTGGTTATAAAAGAGATGATCGAATTCATGTTATGGAGGTGTGTGATCATGTTTAAATAGGTTATCTCATAATCTACTTGCATGAATTGGTGGTCTCTCTAGATCTTAATGCTATTGATGGATTAAATCCTAAGCGCTTGTCTAAGGGTTGTTTAATCAATAAGAGAAATAATTCAAAGCGCTTGTCTGAGGTTATCGAGGAAGTAATGAGAGATAGGTTGTTAGAGCTTGTTAATAGCCATAACCAATTTATCTAGGAACAAGAATAGAGAACATTTGCATCGATGATCAATTCCTAGAATTAAACCATCTTGATTCCTTTGGCTAGGCTTTTTATCAATATACAATTTTTTTTATCTTGTTTTAACTTTGTTCAATTCACAAACCAAACCCCCCATTTTCCTTTTCCTTTTATTCTCCTTGAATAGAAATAAGTTTAACCAATCTCTGTGGATTCGACCCTACTCACCACTATATGCAAATCTTATAATTGTTTAGGAGTAGGTTTTATTTTTGTTGGATTCGACACCCATCATTATACTAACAATGATTTGAATTTTTTTTTATTCTTTTTAGAGTTGCCCCATAAGGATGCTTACGTACCCGCTATTTGGGATCAAATATGCCGTAGTTTGCTTTTTTATAAAACTTTAGTGGGTTAGTTAATTTTAATTACGAAAACATGCTAGGTTTACGTTTATTACTATTTAAATTTATTTAAAGAAATCTCTATAACTAGGTTTTATTTCTTAATTTTGAAAAAAAAAACTAAAACTTCTAATTTTGAAAAAAAATATCAATTATTTTCATTCATTTATTTCATGAAAAGAAGTTTTCTAAGTGATAAAAGTATTTATTATTTTTATTATTATTTTTATTAATTATCTATTAATTATAATAGACATATATATTTATTTCTTTAAAAAACTCCAAACCTGGTCCTATTAATACATTCCTAAAAAAAAATACATCTTTATATATTTTTTATTTTCTATTCTATTCTATCATTTATTTATTTATTATTAATAAGAACAGGGTTTTCTATTTTTATATATATAAACAAAAAAAATAAAAAAATGGAGAGATCCGACTAACCTGGACATAGGTCACGGTTCAGGTTGAGTCGGGTCAGATTAGGTACACGGCAACTAGAGCTCTTCGACGACGTCTTTCTAGTGGTTGTTTTCATCGATTGGGGGGGGGGGGGGGGGGGGGGGGGGTGGTGTTTCCAAGGCTTTTGAGGGTGAGGAATCCAATGGTGGTGGTGGTTTTCGTTAAGAACCACCTTCGAGTGGCTATGGTGAGGGTTTGACAGAGAGAGAGAGAGAACTTCGGCGAAGGTTTTTCTCGTGTATTCTTCTACTTCTTTTCCTTCCAATTGCTTGTGTTTCCTCCTTTTGTTGAGTCCTATTTATAGACTCACGAAAATCCTCTGGATATGCTTAGATTTGACATACGGTTGAGACCTATCTTCATCCTCTTTTTTTTTTTTTTTTCCGTGTAAATCTTTGATTTTCTGTTAGGATTAATGTTAATTTGATGATGTTTATCCTCTTTTAGTTAAAGATCTACTGGATTTATGTAAAAATTCGAATCAAAACAGCTAGATTCCGTTCTTCCTGTGTTGACGCCGATCTTAGATGGAGGTAGAAGACGAGCACGCGCTAGGTGCGTGCGCTCATGTCATCTAATCAGCTGTTGACACATGGCAGCTTGGTAAAAAAAAAAAAACGCAAAATGGCACAAAGTGCCTTCCCAGGATTTAAACCCTCGATCTCGTCTGTTCACATGCATCCTAGGTGTGCACTTGAGCTAGCTGAGCTGGCTCAAATCTCAGTTTTGTATTTAATGCAAATTGTATATAAACGTGGCAATTTTTATTAATTTTATATTATTTTGAAGTTCTAAAATTTTATAAAAATCCCTAAATATCTTTTATTGTTATTTTTACCTTCATTTTCCAATATTGGTGTATTATTCTTATTTATTTTATTTTTTGTCATTATTTTTCCTTCCTATATGAAAAATAGAAGAAAAATGAAAAAAAAAACATTAATTATGATTAGAGGACAAAATTGGAGTGTTTACACATATGTATATGCTGAGACTATTGTTGGAGATGTAGAGAGGGTTGTCCAAGGTTTAAATGACACACAACATCATGATGATTTCGATTACTATGAAGATGAAGATGATGAAGTGGATGAAACACTTATGGATTACGATAATAGTGATGAGGGTTGTGAGTTTTTTAATTATATTCATGTAAATTAGATGCTACTCTAATGATATTTGTATCATCATGATGCTACCAAATCTTAGCTAACAAACATAATTAAGTTAAATACAATGTTACTTTATCCTTTTTAAGTCTTGATTTTATTTTATCATATTTTTATCCACATGAATCACATGAACTGTTCATTTCATTTTTGTGTCATGTTTTTATTTACATAACTACTTACTTAATGATCTTAATATTCAATTGTAGGATCGTAATGGTTAGAAGATGAAAGGTTGCACAAAGAAGGCGAGTAAGGACTATACGAAAGGCTTAAACCATTTTTAATACACCATCAAATTCTCAAGATGTTGAGGAAGAGCAACATCCATTGCCTCCAGTGGAGAAACATCCATCTCCTGAAGTAGAGCAACATCCATCTCCTGAAGATACTCAACATATATTAAATTCCTTAGCTCGTGATTCAATTGTAGCAGATGCTCTCCCCATGCATACTCATGTTGTCACCAACAATCGTGTACATACAAATCCATTGGATAACTCTCCACTTACTTCTATTATTGGCTTAGGTAATTGCGTGTAGCTTAATTGTTCATATAACTTGTTACATAAAAATTAGTGAATGTTACTAAATAGTTTTTCCTGTGTTGTAGTTAATGCACACATCATCCTATTCTAATAGGAGAAGTTTATATAAAGGACAAGCACTAGAGAAGGAGAATAATAGAAGAAATGTTAGGATGGTAATAGAGTTTGATGCTTCCATAGGCCAACTAATTACGAGAGACCAGTACGCTAAATTAGCATATGAGATTGGGAAAGCTTGTAGGGACTTATTGCCACTATATCTTAAGGGTGATTGGAGAACACTTCCAGCATCAGAGAGAAGCGGGCTTGGGCAAAAGCACAAGTTGGGACGTCTTTATATCAATTAATTATGATATGAAAATTATTCTCTATTTTCAATTGTCATAACTTAAACTTTGTTTTGCAAAATTGACTCAACATTGATGATATTATGAGTGATCCAGATAAATTCCATGAGGCTGATAGATCGATGGGACGTCTTCATAGGAAATTTTGATGTGATGTTCACAAAAAGTGGAAAAAAGGAGGGTGGTAATGCACGACCAAGGACTTGTAGTGATGAGGATTGGAAAATGGTCATAGATATGTGGAATCATGAGTGCTTGGAAGAGATGAATATTCTAGAATTAGATGATCCATTTGAAAAGGTAAGTTCTCATTAAGCAATACTTCTTTATAATATGAGAAAATGATTTCAATAATTTATTTCTTATTTTGACTAATAGAAAACAAAGTCAATGAATAGAAAATATGCACACAATTGTGTAAAATATCTGCATAGGGTTGGGAGTAAGTCCTTTGAAAGTAGGAAGCTTGAGTATGTAAGTATTTTAGATAATGTTATATATTTGATAGTGAAATTGGTTAGATATTTAATATTTTGTCATTTATTCAATTAGATTGAGCAACATAAAGAGGCATATGATGTTATTGAATTCTTCAAGCAAACTTTATTTTGTGAGATTAGATCAAATGATATTAGTGGTTGGGTCTCTCAACAAGTTGCAAATGATATATCAGTATAAAGGATGCATTTTTACATTACAAAATTAGTATATACTATGGGGTGGAATGTTTTTAACATTTGTCCTTGTTATTAATAATATAGGCTAAAATGGTTTAATTATTTAAAGAGTCACAAAGTTTAGACAAACCAAAGTCTTCTTCAGAGATTGTTGATCAATATATGAATGCAAATTCTAGGAAAAATTACCATCTTGGTTATGGTTATGGACCACTGGCTATTGGAAAATCAATGTAGAATCAGGTGTCCAAAAATGAAGAAAATAAAAGATTGCGAGAAGAACTTGATGCGAAGAAATAATTGAGCAAAATGCGAGATGTTCAGTTTAAAGAATTAAAAAATTTACAATGGGCTTAAGAAGATAAGGTATATCTTGTTTTTTTGACCTAATTTGAAGTTCAATTTTTTCTATTTTTCTTGAAGGCTTATTTTATTTTTCGAATGGTGTCTTAGTTGTTATGTTGTTTAAATAAGTTTTTTCTTGGTAAAAATTGAGTTAAGTTACAATCCTATTGTTTTAGATGATGTTGATATTTCTATTATTTAAGAAGTAATGATATTTGTAGTTGATGGAATCTTCTATTTTCCATGTAGAGTACTATATCTCTCTTTTCCCATAAGATTAGTCTTTGACTAGATTATAATCTTTTTTGTAGCTAAACAATCTATTTAAAGTTTTGCAAAGGTTTTATTTGGACTTCTCATCTAATTCAGGTGATTTATTAAACATTACAATCATGTTTATTACATCGTTATATTAATTAAGTTATGTTACGCCTTTTATACATTTATGTGATAGGATCTCTAGGTAATGGAGAGTTTAGGCCTTCTTTAATCCCCCCTGATCATGATAATGATAGTGAAAGTGATTAAGAAGATAGCTTGTGAAAGGAATTCATTTTGGTTGTAACCTTTTTGAAGAGGGTGATGAAAGTGGGGAAGAAAGTAATTTGTGAATAATGATTTATTTTGTTATTGACTTTTTGGTAGATGATAATTAGACTGAAAAATAGAATAGCTAGTTTATGAATTACAGTTTATTATATGGTCACTTTTTGGAAGTTGATTATCAATTTGGGCAAGAGTAAGCTATGAATAGAGTTTATTTTACCACTAAGTTCTGTAAAGTTAGGACAATATTATTTAGGATATGTTAATGTCCACTTTTGTAACTTTTCTAAAGCTTTTAGTTGATGCTGGAAGTAGACGATTATAAGCTTATATGCAAATGTCCACTTTTATGACCTTTATTATTATTTAATTGTATACTCTTTTATTATAGGTTTAAATTAATACATTTATAAATAGATTTATCATATTATAACAATTATTTTTTGTGATGTTTAAATGCTATCAAACATTGTATTTTTGTTACTTAAATGTTACCAAATATTACACATTTGTAACATTTAAAAATTATAAAAAAATTACTTATTAGTGACGTTTAAACGTTTTTTTTAATAATATTTAAACGCTATCAAATGTTATGCTTTTCATGATGTTTAAGCGTTACTAAAAATATAAATTTTGGTAAACAATTTTGACGTCAAATTGTTAACATTTAGTAACGTTTAAACGTTACTAAATATTACTTATTAGTGGCATTTAAGCATTACTATTACTGAATTTTGCAGTTGTTTATAGTATTAGTAATGTTTATTTTTTAAATATCACAAAATACTTTCCGTAACAAACCTTTTATGATGTTTATTAGTGACATTTAATAAATGTTATTAAATATCTTCGGTAACATTTACTTTATTTTTGGTGATATTTAATAAACGTCACTAAATATCAAAATTGTTGTAGTGTTACAATGTCACTTGACCTTAAGATACCAAAATTTTATGGCCAAGCAGGTTTACACAATAAAAGAAATAAGAGCCAATGGACAGTCAAATTTTTTTACATGAATATGAATGCCCTAGTATTATTTTATAATGGTTGACCGAGATAAAATTTAGATAAAAGTTTTATATATTCCGTTTCCATTTTTATTGTGGGATATATTCAGTAATTGAATATGATACTTGTCATAATTTTTGAACTTATCGGTATAGACATCTTTGAATTCGATTAGATAGTATCGTAAATTAGTTTTATATTTTTCTTTTGGTAATCTTATCTCATATATATATATATATATATATAAGTGGACGCGGATGCATGGTTGACTGGTTTATTTTCAAGTGAAAAATGGTCATTTGGGTTTGACAAGATTGCACTTTCACTTATGCTTTGTTGTCCTTCAACTATAACGAGATAGAAGGTTTTAGGTTACGCTAGGGTTTAGTTCAACTCCTCATGGAGAAGAAAGAGAAGAAGTTGAATGTTCAATTCCAACATGCTGTAGAATGCTTCGACATTACGATGGAGTCTCTCCTAGCTAAAGTGATCATGATCATTTTACCAAGGGTTCCAACCTTAGATTTGCCAAATCTAAGGAATGTCTGCAAAAGATGGAGTAACAGATCTTTAAAGACCCACTATTTCGTCGACTGCATTACTGTCATTCCATGTCCAAACCTGATGAAAGCCGAGTACCCATACTGAAACGATGCTTCGAGTTGTACTTGGTGGACTTAATCGATAAAACGAGTTCTCTGGTAATAGTAATCGACTTGCCAAGCAATCGTTGTCCTTATAATAATTATTTCTTTGGTTCGTGTAATGGCTTACTGTTTAGGCAGCGAAGATTGGATTTTCATCATGAACCCGTTTAATCGTCAATGATATTTTTTCCCCACGCTGTTAAATTATAATAGAGATTATCGATGGGTTGTCTTCCATATGATTTTGGATTTGATGAAATCACTATGTTGTTTAAAGTGATCATGGTTAATGGGAGTTGTGATAATAGTCATATTTATGAGGTTAGGATATGTGATTTGGGTAGTGGTGGGAGGACAAATTGAAGGAGTATAGGGATGACAACTCTTTTTATTAGTGATGGTCCCGCATGCCTTTTCAATAGAAAAGTCCATTGGACTTATTGGACGGAAAGTTTGCTCGGTATAATCTCATTTATCTTGGCTGACGAGAAATTTAGGCCAATATCAACACCCAATCGTCTATATGACTTAATAGATTTTTATCTGAGCATGTTAAGAGGGTTTCTTTGCATCCTTAATAATATAGCTTTTGAAACACAAATTACAAAATTGGGTAATGAAGGAATATGGTGGCAAAACATCTTGGGTAAAGAAATTTGACACTTGACATCTCATACCTAGGAGTTTAAATTCTTATTTAGGTAGAAAGTTTTCTAAAGGATTAGGTTCTGTAGGGGATTGTCAACTAGTCTTGTTGATGTGTAGTCTAGACATTTTAGAAGAAGCCATTATCTTTTCTTCTAACTCAACATATGATGAACTCAAGCATCCTCAACTCGAAAGGCCATCATATGCCGATGAAGCAATCATTCATACTATTTCTCTCAATTGGATATGAACAAAACCTTGGATCTTGTTGTAGAGATTAATGTCATCAAGCGCATAAAGATTTACTCTTTTTGTGCGCCATTTATCTAGTTTACTATTGTGTACCAACTAAAAAAGTAGGGAGCTCTTTTGAGATTTGTGGTTTATCCACTGGATGTAAAAAGTTAACATCTTGATACTAACTAAGTGAATTTGATCATACTATGATGTTGGATATTTGTGTAAATTGTCATAGGCTTATTACTAGTGATGTGTGTTTTGCCTTATGCATTAATGTTCTTACTCTCCCTTTTTAACTCCTGTCAACATTAACAGTTTCTTGCTATTTGCAAATGTTGTTTTCAAGGTTATACTGATATTTGGTTGTTGTGGATGCACTACACCGTTATTTCTAACTGTTAACGTAGTGTATTCTATTGCACAAAGTATTCTTGAATCTTTAATTTCAATAAATTTGCTACTTGATGCATGGTTTGCTTGTAATAGAATTTTATGACTCCAAGCGCAATGAGCACAAATAAGCTATTACATTAACGTCCTAATAGGTAGTCGAGGCAAGTATCTTGAGTATACTAATGGGAAAATATCCCACCTTAAGGATTTTTAATATCCATACGACTACCTTAAGAGCGCTCATATTATTAATTAACTAAGTGAAATGATGGAGATAACCTCAAAGATGTGTGTGAAAGATTGCTTGTAACATAGGTTTTGATTTTTCCATCGCCTTTCTTTTTCTAGTTGATGCTTGCTATATATAAGAAAAAGGGATTTTTTTTATTAATATTATTTATAATTGTGTTTTAGTATTGTGTTCATGCAGTTGTACTAATTCTTTTAGACGATACAATAATATAGTGGAAGTATGCAGTTATACTCATTCTTTTAGACAATACAATAATATAATGGAAGTATATATTCAATATAGTACTAATTTTAGTTGTTTTATTGCTTTTATGGCATTTATGTTAAATACGCTAATAAGATTTTTTAATAGATTATGGAAAATTCTAAGGTATAATTACTTAAAAGTAATTATATAATGTAATTACAGTACGTTATCCCGAACTATAGTGTATAAGGTTTATTAATAGTTTTTATAGAATTTATACTGGTAATAAATTTTATATATTATAGTTCAAGATAATATAATGTGACTATACGTAGTTTTTAAGTGATTATACAAATTTTTTTTCCATAAATCATACAATGAAAAAAAGGAAGGACAAGACAAGATTAGGCTTCTTTCTTGCCCATTTTTACCATGAAGGAAAAGCTTACTCGTTGCCTAGTTATGGGTGCATCCATCTAACTATAAATGTGAAAGTTCTTGAAGAAAGTAAATGATCCAGTGAAAAAGACTTCAAATGCAAATGAATTTCAATATATGAAATGTCTAAATACAGAGAGTTGATGAGACCACGCTAATTTGGTCGTAATAGGTGTGCCTAATTTAGCAGAATGAATACAGTTAGAGCTAATTAACCATAACGTAACACTGTGGCAGTTTAAGAATTTTATGAAGAGGTAGTAGAGAAATAATATAATAACTATTTCCTTTCAACTTTTTATTATCATATTTATTTGAAAAAAAAAAAAATTTAATTCTCGAGATTTTTTTATTTTCACTTCATTGAAAATAGATATTATATAAGTTTAAATATTATGTTTATCATATTTTCATTAATACTCCAATCAATGACCAAATATAGGTAACCTGATAATTTGATTTGTATTCCTAACTTAATACTATAATTAATAGGATGAGGTAAAAAACGTAAATACAAACTTACATAAAGTAAATGCCAACTAAATTTTTTTAACTTATTTTCAATAATAGTCATTCCCATAATTTATAACTTACATAAACTGGTAATTAAAATAAAATAAAAATAAAAATAAAACTCCATGCTTGTGCCTACGCAGCTTTTGAGAGCCGTATCCACTAGTTTTTCACTCCAAGTAATTTAAAGGAACCTCCTTATTAATTCTCCTTCCAAAAAATTGTTACGTTCTAATAGTGACCCTAGAAGTCCAAAAACCATGATATATATCTTATCAAAACAAGCAGTGATTCAGAAATCCATACTCTTGGCTCTTAAGTTTTCCAAGATGAATTGGTTTTTGCTCTAAATCAAGTAATAACACTTTCTAAGCTATTAGCCTTCTAGAAAATGGGTATATAGGAATAGGATGATGACCGTAAGGCCCAAAAACTGTAATTTATGCAACCTATGAAAAATAATTTTTGGTAAAAATAAAAAAAATTCATACTTGCCTCTTTTTCCAAACTCTAATTGGTTGAGTTTCACTAGGTATCATCTAATGAAAGCAGCCTAGGCATTCCCCTTCATATTATTGAAATTTGATGGTGACCCTTGAAGCCCCAAAATCATGACGAGTGTCAAGCCTCCATTGTTCTCTGCTTATGTAACTCCATAAGATTATCGGTATAACGTTCAATGTGTTCAACAAAACCTTGTGCAACAACCTTTTCCACTTTCTTTTCCTCCTTCATTTATACCATTTCGGCATTTAATAAATTAAAAAAAGTTAATGTCACATTTAAATTTTATTTTTTTATAATTAATAATCTAAAATTTAAAAATATTAATTTATTATCTATAAGTATTATGAAATTGGATAGTTAATTATAAAAATAAATAAAATTCACGTAGTTAATTATAAGGAGTAAAGTTTAGACAATTAATTATAAAAATAAATATAATTTAAATAATAAATTAATATTTTAATATTTAAATAATTAATTATAAAAATAAATAAAATTAAAATACTAAATATATTTAACCTATTCAAAACATTGCTCATAAGGTTCCCTCCATCTGCGCTACAGTCAGTGTACTATCGGGTTTCCTTTATTCAAGATGGTAATGGGTCCCTACTCCCTAGCAAACGTATGGTTTCTCACACTTTTACGTGCTTAGTTTGAATCCACAAGAAATCGGTTTAGTTTATTCCATATCACCAAATCCAAGTACTTATTAACTCCATTACAAGTACACAATTGCTCGATGCTCCACAAGAGCACGTAGGAAAGCCAGTAAGATATTATAATTCAACCAAAAATCTTTTGTGGTCATTAAAATATTTTGCAATGGAGACGTTTTGCTTAAAGAAGAGATCTCATGTTGGGTTTGATAAACCAAATGCCTATTAGACTACCTATAACTTTCATTTACTTCATTTGCCAATATTTCGGCAGATCTAGCGTACAAAAGTACTTCTCACAATTCAAGACCCATCAAATTCAACCACCAACATCTAATTATATAATCACATTGAATTCATCTTTGATGATCTACAACCCTAATTGCAGGTTTCGAGCATGAACAATCAATAAATCTTTATTTGGATTTTGCACTTAATGTGATTTTAATAGTACTACTCCATTTAAAATAGTCATTACTATTGAATCGCATATTGGAAAAGCCAATACGTAAATGATTTGAATATATGAGATCCAAAATATCTCTAACCACACAATTATTACTAATCTAAGCATCACAACACTCAAATCCTTCCATAATTAAAACTATACTAAGATTATAAAAAAGGAAAAGGGGCAGTATCATCTTCATTGTCTTAACCTCATCGCTTTTTTTTTTTTTTTTTTTTTTAGGTTGGTAGAGTACACTCAATAAAACTTCATTGACAACATCACCATTTCGGTTAACTCTTTTATCCTCATCATATGTGTAACTTAGGTTCCTTAATTTTTTTTTAATTAAATTACTCTTGTTTAGAAATTAAACTTTATTTAATTTTTTTATTTCTCCCTTTTATACGATTTATTGAAATTATT
>JBBMOL010000323.1:510805-533321 GCA_037954665.1 Laguncularia racemosa | reverse complement strand
CTCAATGTTTAATTTCCCAAATGGCTTTTAAATACTTGTCATTCCCTTGCTTCCCCCAAAATGAAATTTCCTTTTCCTAATACCAAAAATCCTCCTTATAAAGGGCCCAACCCTTTTTAAGTGTCCTTTGTTTTACCATCAATCCCGAGTTTTATACCAATAACATTGCCACATATTTTCTTCTCAATGTGCAGGGAATCTAAATTATGTAACAACATTAGTTTTGGGGACCAATATGGAAGTTGAAAGAATTTTTGCCCTTTTTTTTTCAATTAAGCTCTTCAGGATGACAAACCTTACAAACCCTTACTTGGATGCTTACCCATGCACACATCATTTAGGGAATTGCAATTGGGGGGACAATTTCCCTCACCAAAATATTCTTCCCAAAAGTTTCACGAATGTCCAACTTCCATAAAATTTTTAACCCTACACCCCCCGTCTATGGCCCTTTAAAGGAACCCTTATTCTTTGCCCAAATATATCTAATCTTTCCATTTGGGGCCTCATTGATGGTTTTTTGATCTTGGCATACGGGGACAAGCAGTTTTACCCCCTTGTCCCTTTTACCTTGTTTAGGTTTCCATATGCGGGGGGAAAATTTCTTTTTTTGTCCAATTAAGGCTACACGCATTTTAAATTTTTGTCTTTAAAAAATGCATCATATGTGAGCAACCCATTATCCCAAATACCCCCCTAAAACTCATCAATCAATGGTTGCAAGAAAATTTGTCAATTCATTCCGAGGTCCCTTTGGGGTCTTGGAAATATCTATAATTGGGCACCTACTTTACTCAAAACATGATAAGGAAAAGTAAAATTTCTTAAATGTAGTAATTGTAACAGACTATGCCTAACTGCTTAATTATTGTCAATTATCAGAAAAAGTAATAAAAATAATGACAAACTAAGGCTTATTGTAACAAGAATAGTTGCATAAATCACTACACAAACAAACATGCAGTAGCCACCACAAAATAATTGACATAATATAATTTCCGGGTTAAGTGAAAGAGGGAAAATGGTTAGAACCTGTATACCCTAAGCCCAAACTCAAGTAAATTTTTTTTCCTACAACTTTTCAATGCCTTTTCAAGAAATTAAACAATCTACCATATATAGCTTTCTTCATGGGAATTCTATTAAGTAAAAGAACCAAACAAGGGAGAGCAAACATTGGGGAAAAAAAAAAAAAAGGGTTTACATGCGAAGCAAATTGTCCAAAAGCAAAACATCAAAAGATAACATTCAAAGAAACTACTAGCTCATCCTTGAACAAAGAAACTACAAGTACAGGGGAAAAAAGTAATCTGATTTTAGCAAAATATTAAGTTCTATTTAAAAATTTCATTAAAAAATGTGATAAAAAAATTTCCAAGCCTTTTTTTTTTTTTTGATATTTGGGATAGCAATAAGCAAACAAAGCACATATTCAAAAAAAACAACGTAAACTAAATTCTTCAAAAATTCCTTTTATTCTCCAATATCTTCCTTCATTGCTATAATTTACTCAAAAACTATCTTTATTATAATTTAAAATGACTTTTAAGTTGTTGAATATATTTTGGGAAAAAGAAAAAGATAGTGTATTGGGTATTTTTTAAGAAAAATAAAAAAAAAAGTGGTTGAAGGGGAAAGCACCTACTGTAAGGGAATGAAAAAATTTATATAAAAAATATATAAACATACAAAATATTACTCCAACAAGGGGGGGAAAAATTTTTTAGAGGGATAAAAAGAAGTAGGCATTATCTCAAGATTTCCTAAATGGGAGGTAATGTTTGTGATTAAAAATGCAAAGCCACCAATGCCTTGAGATTGAAATCTAAGTACCCAAAATTGTCTAATGATCAACTCATATAATATGTGGTTGTCTCATCATGTATAACAAACTCTCTTTCTTTTAAAAAAAAAAAAAATTAACAAGTGACATAACCAAGAACTATAAATAAATATTCAATTAGTAGCCATACAAAAATAGCTAACAATGGGGTTTTAATTCAACAATCAGCGAGCAATAATTTAATAAAACATGAATTGTTTTAAATTAAAAAAATAGCATGCATTAACATGCATTTACATACTAAAATCTTAAAAATATGTGGAGATGGTTTGAAGACCTATACATGAAACCCCAAATTTATAGAGTTAACAATCTTCATAGCATAATCACACCTTTAATGCATGTACCAAATGATTTCTAATTAAATATATAGAAATTGAAATCTTGAAACAACACAAACCTTTTATTTCGCCTGGGAAACTTTTTAAAATCTGCAACCTTGTCCTTAGTTTAACCTTCCAATCAATTTTTCTAACAAAATGGAACCTAAAAAGGGTTTTAAAACACCACAACCATACCTCTAAGAACAAAAAAAAGCAAAATTACACTTTTTTCTAAGCAAAGCAAATTATAAAGATGTAGATAAGCTAAACCCCTACATGCTTTCCCCCCTATTTTTAAAATAAAAAAAATATTTACATGTAAAATGTAGGAAATAATCAGTTACCAAATATTGAATGATATTCAATTGAACTTGACATTTCTATTTTTCCTATGCTAAAGCATCTTAGCATTATAAAAACCCAATTCATCTCTTACCCCAATTAACTCCTCCAATGTGCTTGTCAAGAGCAACATGAATTCTGCAACTTCCAATTTAAGTTGCAACTTTTAATTAAAAATAAACTATCTAGAAAAATTTAAAAAGGAAACATATATTAAAACAAGTCACTAAGAACAAAATATGAAAGTTGTCGAATCTAATTTTTTTGAACTTCCCTTTCCAATCCGATCTTACTAACCCTATGCTCATCTAATGTAATCCTCGACTTGAATTAGGAATTTCGTTTAGTTTTGGAGTCGCCACCCAACTATTGTTGGGAAAGATTGAATTAAGACTAATGGAGCGGATTAGTCCTAATTTGGACCACTAGTCGTCGTGATTTCCCCCTTCTCGTTTTTGTGAAGAGAGGAAAAGGGAAAACTAGAGATTTCTAAGCCCGGAGGCTAACCTTTTAAAACCTTACGGTTCCCACCTAATCCCAAAAATTTTACTCCATCTAGAAATGTCTTTTATTTTATTCTTGTTGTTTTTTATTGTGTCTTTAAGTGAATTATTCTAAGAAAATGAATTTTTTATTCTTTTTAAGGGTTGCCCCAAATGGGTGCCTACGTACCTGCTATTCAGGTTTTTCAAACAAGCCGTATTTTGCTTTTTTTTGAAAAATTTTAATGTGTTTGTGAACTTAATTATGAAATTTCTTTTGATTTATGTTTTTACTTTTTTAGGATTTTTTTAAAAACCTAAGCCTAAGCTTGATAATTCGATTTTTTTGAAAATAATACTTTTAAGGAAAAACACCAATTTTAGATTTATTTAAGAAAATTATTTTTCTAAGTGATAAAATTCCATTTTTTTTCTATTTTCAACTCACTTCTACTATTATAAATTTTTATTTATTTTTATTAATTTTTATTAATTTTTATAATTTTTATTGAAAAATTTTCTCCTACATTATTTATTTATCCTATTCTAAAATCCAAATTTTTATTATTATTCTTTTCTAATATTTTTATCATTTTCTTTATAAATTTTTACATTTTTATTATTTATTATTATAAGTATTATTTTTATTTTTATCATTCATCTTAAATTAAATCCTAAAAAAATAATCTAATTTTTAACATTTTTCTATTTATTGAATTGTAAATAACAAATAAATAAATTCAAAATAAATAACATAACTAAATAAATTAAATTAAATTAAAATTAAAAAAATCGAAAAATCTGACTTACCTGGATCCGGGTCGGTGCGCGGGTCAGGTCGATCGGGTCGGATCAGGTCGAAGCGGGTCGGGTCGAGTTGATCGAATGCGACGATTGGAGTGCTCGTTGACGGCGTTCTAACGGCCTTTTGCAGCGGTTGAGGTGTCGATTCCTAGGTTCTCGGGGGTGAGAAACTCAACTGTGGTGGTGGTTTACTTCAGAAACACCTCCTAGTGGCTGCCCAACACTTGATCAATGGTCGCAGTCTTGAACAACTCTGGCGAGCATCGATTCTCTCTTTTTTCTCTCTTTTTCTCACTTTTGATCTGTGATTCCGCTTCTCCACTTCATCTTCTATTATAGGCGTTCGAAATCGAGCTGGATAAGCTCAGATTTCCACCGATCGAAGCAAATTGGATTTGCGGTTAAAAAACCAACTCCAGTTCATGTAAATCCATCAATTTGTTGAGATCTGATTCCAATTGGATGATGTTTATCGTATTTCCGTTGAAGATTTGTTGGATTTGTGCAAAAAAATCGAATCAAAATGGCCGAAATTCGGATTTTTCTCCTCGCTGACGATCTCGGACAGAGGTTAAAGACGATCACGCGCCCGGTGCGTGCATTCGCTCCAACCAATCAGATGCTGCCACGTGTCCTAGGTAAAGAAAAAATTTGCAAAACGTGGATTTTGTTTCCCCCGCATTTCGAACCCCTAACTTCGCACCCCCGCGCGCACGCCTGACCCTAGACCAACCAGCTAAGCAGCCTACTTTCGCGATTTTATTTATTTCGCAAATTGCATATATGCAATACGATTTTTTTATTTTTTGTATTTTTTGAAATTTCAAAAATTTGTAAAAACCATTAACCCTTATTATTGCCATTTCTGAAATTATTTTCTACGATTGATGTATTTTCCTATTTATTTTTATTTTTTGAATATTTTTCCTATTTTTGCTAAATTAGAGAAAAATATGGAAAAATCGGGAAAAATTGAAAATTACTTTTTATTGATTATTATTGATCCTTAGGGCAAAAATGGGTGTTTACAAAAGCATATATATTCTAAATGAACCTTATGTTACTTCTTATGTTAAACACAAAGCACTATCAAGACAAGTATAAACAACTTGAAAGCCTACTGCCTCTTGTTAGGAATCAATGTACCACTTCACTACAAATGGATTATAATTGGCACATATTTCATCCTTACTATGACTTGAAAAATCAAGATACATAGTTTTGAATGTCTATGTTGACTTTAGCTTACTAACTATATAACATTAAACTTTCTAATTAACAATAGTAGAAATTGAAAGCCTTTCAATCCTCTCTTTTAAAAGCAAAAAAAATTACCATCCCTTGCCCAAAAACTGAGAAAATACCTAAACAATAGCAAGTTCATATAAATTAGATAGCAAGTAGAGTACTATGCGCAATGGAATTGCTGCCATACTTAGACCCACATGGTTGACACTATCCATATCCATATGAAGAACCTTAAATAAATAATGAGATCTTGGAAAGTGGCCCCCTTGTCGTGAATATCAAATTAACAAAAACCCTCGAATTATTCTGCAAAAATTAAAAAGGAAAAAACATAAGAAGGTAAAATTAAGGAATGGCAAGCAAGAGAAAACTAAAATGATTAAGGACAAGCATACTAAATATTAGCAAGAATCCTCATATATACAAGGCAAGGGATTGAGAAACAAGGGCAGGAAAGGAGCATAGGGGAGGTATGGTAGAAGAAGGCTTCAAAGGGAGAAAACAAAATTGTTTGATGGATTTTCTATTTAGCCGATGGAGAGAAGCGATGGGTAGGTGTTTTGAGGGCAATGGGAGAGAGAGAGAGTTCGGCTGATGGGTGCTATTTTGTGCTGGCAATAGGTGGTCTTCTAAGGGCGATGGGACAAAGAGAGGCTAAGGGCGATGGGTGGTGTTTAGGGGGAGATGGAAGAGAGAGAGAGTACGACCAATGGGTGGTGTTCTAAGGGCGATGGAGAGAGAGAGAGTATGGGGATGGGTTTTGTTTTCAACCGATGGGAGAGAGAGAAAGTCCTTTTGTGGTGGAGCATGCTAAAGGGATAAACGAAATATGCTTACCTAGATTTTTTAACAGGGGCGCTTAAAAAAAAAAAAAGAAAATTAGTGCGAAATTAATAAATTCAAATGGGAAGGCAGGTGGCCAACTTTGGAAAAAATTATTTTTTTTAATTTAAACATTATTTGATTTTTATAGAGTATAAAAATATTTAATGGGATTGACTATAATTAATTTTAGAAAAATTTAAAATCAAATTATAGTATATTTTTTTTAAAATTTATTTAAAAACTTACTAATATTATATTTTTGTAACATTTAATAAACTTACTAAAATTAATAGAAATCATAAATTTGCAAAATTTGAAAATGTTACCAAATGTCAAAATTCTTATGTGTAATTTAAAAATAATTTTACTAACTACTACATAAATTTTCTAAAAACTGCCCATTTACTTTCTAAATTTTTTTTTTCCTTTCCCAAAAAATTATGTCAATATGAAAATTAAAAAAGATTATCAAAACAGGAGTAACATATAACTTGGAATAAAGTTTAAAAATTAATACATTTTAATTTTAAGTGTACAACAAAATATTTAAAAAAAAAGGGTAAAAACCTAAGTATTTTAGAAAAATTTATTTCCCAATTTATAATCCCCAAATTTTTTTTGCTCGTTTTTTTTTTTTTTCGTTTCTTTTCCCAACGATTTAATTTGCACCTTAACAAATTTTTTTCTAAAAGTTAAAAATTTATTAAATTTCCATTCTTCAAAGTTTTAAAAATCACATTAAAACTTTATAAGTTAGAACTTTTTTGCGGCATGGATCTAATTTTATTATAAAGTGTAACCCAAAAAAAAAAAAAAAAGTACTAAGTCTACATAAAGTTCAAGCAATTTTAAAAATTTCAATTTTAGTTCATTATTTTTTTGCCACCTCCCATCGTTGTGTTTTATTAAACGTTTTAAATTTTCATAAACTCACCCAAAATCTGCAAGCAAATAGAAACAATAGAACAAAATAAATTTTATATGCAAAATACAAAAGGATTTAATTATGTAAAAACCTGAAATTAATTGCAAATTTAATATCGGATTAGTTAAAATTATTTTTAAAAAACCCTTTTTTATAATTCTTATAATTTTAAAAAAATAATAATAATAATTTAAAAAGTAAACTACATAAAATTCTAAATAAAGATAAAATAAATAAAAACCATGGTTTTTGATAATTAAATAAAAAATTGATAAATATTTTTTACTCGGAATAAAAGTATTTTAGTTTTAATTATAAAAATTCTATCAAAAATTACTACCCCCTAAATAAATTAAAAACACACCAAAAAATGAACCCAAAAAATTCAAAAATTTAATTTTTTTAAAAAAAGGCCTCAGTAACCGCCTCCGGAATTTCGATTCCTTGGGTTTCTTCGTCAAAATCCAGTCCACCCAAAACGTCGAGGAAGGAAAACATAGGGAGTGAGGGGAAAAAAAAAGAAAAATTACTATAAATTATACGTACTACTCCAAATTTTAATCCGAACCATCCACACAATCCTTTAAAAGATCCTAAAAAATTTTATTATAAAATTTTACAGAAATTTTTTAATTTTAAAAAATTAAAAACAAGTTTTAAAACTGAAAAAATACAAAATCACAAAATTATAAAAAACAAAATATATTAGCATAAGTAAAAGTAATATACATTTCTTTATTACGAGAAAAATTTTTAACCCTTTCACGGTACTCAAGGATTCTTCATTTCTTGAAAAAAATGAGATCCAAAAAAATAAAAATTCCAAAGTCTACTTGGTTATAATGTAGGGGTGGTAATATGTACATTGTTAAAAAACATTATTGGGAATTTCCTTTTAAAAAATCAAAGGCCAAAAACCCCCACAATAGGAATCGGTTTGGCCGTGTTTGTGTAAAGGTGATTTTGGAGGGCTCGGGGTTGGGTACGACGGGGTGGTTTCATGGGAATCTCAGGGTGGCAGGTGTTGTGTTGTTGTTCTGTTTTGGTGCCCTGTTACAAGGTTTATTTACAAGTGTGGTGTGTGATTGTGGAGGCGCGATGGGTTGCGAGTTCTGCATGCGTGTGTGGGTAATGTGTAGGATGTTTAGTTGTGGGGTGCATGATGGTTGCTGGTGCATGAGTGGTGTGTGTGGCGTGATGCATGATCATGTGCTGCTGTTGTTAGTTTATGTGTAGATTGTGTGTGCTGGAGTGTTGGTCTGTGCATGGAGTGTGTGCTGGAGTGGCTTTATTGTCTGGAGTGTTGCGTGGAGTGGGTGCTGTTATGTGGAGTGGTGTGTGTGCTGGTTCAGGGAGTGGCTACTGTTGTGTAGAGTGTTTGCATGAAAGTGGGTGCTAGTGCATGGCGTGGTGTGTGCATGGTGTTAAGCGTACATGCCGAGCTGGTGTGTGTGTCGTAGGTGGTGCCGAGAGCATGTGCTGTGTGACCTGTGTCCGTGTCGCGTTTGTTGTCCAAGTGTGTGTTGCGAGTGAAGTCGTGTGTGTTCATGTGTCCAAACCGTGTGTGACATCGTGTCATGTGAGCATGGAAGATGGTACGTGCAGGCAGCAAGGGAAGTAAGACAATGGAGAGAAAAAAAAAAAAAAAAGAAGAAGGGGTGTGTGAAAATATATATATATATATATAATGAAAAAAATTAATTTATTATAATATTATTACACAAAGTATCTATATTATTTAAATTTGAATTTTTACAATATGATTCTAAGTGTGTCATTCTATGATTGTAAATATCTACAGTGTTTTGTATTTTGTTGGTAGTGTACATTTATAGCTTATGTGATCACCTTGAAACATTAAATTGATTATTATGACTTAAATAAAATTCGGCATGAAATCGCACAATATATTGCATTGTGATTGAAGGTAATCACTGCTATAGGACACACAAGAAGTAATCGCGTAGGGATATTATTTTGTCATTGACGAACTACATAACTAAGAGAGATTATCGTGTCTTTGACGAAACTAAGTGGGAGAGTCTTACATATCCTTGAGAGTGTATACTCAGTGTACTAATTGATACTAAAGCTTAAGACTTTTAACTTATAAGATAATCAATAATAAGGAGATAAAAATGAAAAATAAGTAGTATAAGATACTCGTGCACTGATGGTAATAAAAGTCTCCAACCTAAGGTTAAAGGGGCTGTTAAGCCCTAAACTTCACACTGGCTACCAGAAGGTTGCTTGTGACGTTGCGTTTTCATATGGATGATCATGCATAGTATATGATTGAAAAGTTACGTGATTTGTTTATACGTGGTGCAGTATTAAGAATATTGTTCTCTAATCTCACTAAGCGACAATGGCTCACCCCCTATAGATTTTTTAATGCAAGTCGCAACTACAATAAACTTACCGAGTAAACGCACTACCCAAGTAAAAATTCAACGCGATAGTACTGGATTGGATAGCAAGGTTTTGAGAAATAAAATAGATTTCTTGTATAAATTATGTTAGGAAACTGAATGACTATCGTTTTTAAATATTTTAATTCAAATTAATAGAATTGTAACTTATGGTGTTATGGGACCTGGATGAGATCTACGTTTGAAAGACATGTTTTATATATTCTAATAAATATTAAATAGTCTAAATGAAATTGAGAAATGCTAGAAGTATTCAATTTAGTTATTTAAAATTTAACAAGTTAGTTGATGTGATGATTGAAATGCTTTGCGGTTTGCCTATTGAGGTTAGGTAAACCATAGCGGGTTGTCGCAATTAAGGTCCCCTATAGGATGTGATAAATTAATCCATTAACCAACAAATTTTAGAAATAATGCAGAGGAAACCAGTGGGTATGTTAACAAAAATAAACATAAAAAGAAAAAAAAAGGAAAAGAAAAGAAAACAACTGATTGAATAGCGAAAGAGGATGTCAACAATGAAAATGTTGCATGAAGGATTTATACGCATTAAATAGGGATAAATATAGTTTTTGTAGAATTTCATATTAAAAACAGAACAATAGGAACATGTTTGAGGAAATCTTTTCCTTTTTTTTCTCTTGATTCTCTTTCTTCCATATGTTGAATATATATATATATACACGAGAATGTTATCTATTCATTCCTAAACTTACTCCTACACATTAGCTAAGTCAATAACAAGAATATCTCCAAATATCTATCTACCTAAATTACAAAGTTTAAACAGTATCACAATCGTGGAGAGCCGTCAGGAGATACACGACCGTGTAACGCCTAACTTTGGCCGTGTACTTTATGTACGTTTCTGTGCATATTCTGGTAGGGTATACACGACCGTGTATGCACCGTGTACTTTTCTGTACGTTTCTGTGCACATATACACGACCGTGTACTTTCTGTACATTTCTGTGCACATATACACGACCGTTGTACTTTGGTGTGTACTGTTCTATGCACTTTCCTACCACATACACAGATTGTTTATCAATAACATCATTCTCAATTTCCTCCCTCAAGGTGGAGCTTTGAGGATTTACGAATCCCTATCTTGCGAAGAAAAACTAAAAATTGCTCTCGTCCTAAAGCCTTTGTCAGAATGTCTACCAAACTGCTCATTGCTGCAAACAAAAATTTGTTTTGATCAGTCCAGCTTGTAGTTCATCACGTAACGAAATGACAATCAACCTAAATATGTTTTGTGCGTTCGTGAAAAACAGGATTTGCAACAATATGCATTGAAAGTTGGGACAAAACACGGTTAGCAGATTAAACCATGTTTGCACGCCTTAAGCACAAAACAATCCTTTAAGCCATTTTAATTCACAAAACCGTGGCTGCCAAAAAATCGAAAATTCTGCTTCCAGCTGAAGAAAACGAAAAACAGTATGTTGTTTCTTGGTCTTCCATGAAATTGGAGAGTTTCCCAAGGAAAACAAAATACCCTATAATTTGATCTTCGAGTCAATGGACAACCTCCCCAATCCGAATCACAATAGGCAGTCAACTCAAGATTGCTCTCAGCTTTAAAGAAGAATACCTTGTCCAGGACTCCCTTTTCAAATATCAAACTATACACACGCTGCATCCCATGTTCTTTTCTTGGTTGTTGCATAAATTGAGCAAAAAATATGAACACCATACGACAACTCAGGTCTAATGATAGTTAAGTAAATCAAGCTTCCTACCAGCCTTCGATATTTTTCCCAGGATCACACACCAATTCCCTTTGGCAAGTGCTAGGTGGTGATTTTTGCTCCATCGGAGATTGGGGAGGGCTTTAGCACCTAGCAACCCAGCTTCATTAATGAGTGTAAGGCATATTTTCGCTGACACAAAAACATGCCTTTGCCCATTTCTAGCCACTTTCAATCCCCAAAAAAAAATACTTCAAAGGCACCAAAAATCCTTCATATGAAAACAACGTTTCAAATATGCTTTTAACTCATCTATCAAGTGTGATTTACTTCCAGCAATAATGATATCATCCACGTACACCAAGACAGCCAAGTGCACTTTTTTCTTATCAAATTAAACAAAGAATAATCTGAACGAGATTGACAAAAACCATTACTATTTTAGTGCTTCAGCTAATTTTGCAAACCAACATCGCGGTGCTTGTCGTAAGCCATAAAGAGACTTCTTCAAACGACATACTTTTCCAAGTTGACGATTTATGAAATCCCAGGAGGCATTTTCATGTAAACTTCTTCTTCCAAATCTCCATGAAGAAAGGCATTGTGGACATCCATTTGATGCAGTCCCCAACCGTTAGCCCACACGACAGAAAGAAAATGTACACCGACACAGTCCATTTTTGCTACTGGAGCAAAGGTTTCATTGTAATCTATCCCCTTCAACTTGATTATTTCCGAGAATAACCAAACGCGCTTTGTACCGCTCAATTTGTGCCATAAAAATTTTAACTTAATCTTTGTATACCCCCACTTGCTACCGATTGCTTTCTTCCCTGGTGGAAAAGTCAACTAATGTCCTTTGTTCTATTTTGCTCAAGGGCATCAATTTCTTTTTGCATAGCTTCTCTCAAGCGTGCATCCTTCACTGCCTGATGGAAGAATTTTGGCTCCACCCCTACCTGTTATGGCTACTAAGAAACCCTTGATGACGTGGTGAGAAATTTTGTGTAATTTATATATTGAGCTAAGTCATAGGGCATACCTGAGGATGATTTTGGGTTTTTGGCTGAACCTACAGAGGGGCTATTACTGTGAGCAGCATAAGTCACACAATCTTTCCCCAACCTTGTATAGAAACTTTCTTAGACCGAAGGCCACGACCAAGGACCGACAAACCTTGTTCTACACTCTCCCAATTTGACCTCTGGTGATATATCACCCTCCCTGACTTCATCACTAACATTTTGAGGCATCATTCAACTGCTAAAAGTGTTTCATCAGCAATTTCTATGGAGTTTCCTTTTCTTCTGTCCCAATCAAATTAGTTTCTCCCTCATCAACGCACTCATTTATTTGAGAGTACACTGCAGTATCCTTGTTCATTTGTACACACGCATCTACATTTTGGATACTCATTTTCATGAAAACTACATCCCGAGACACCAAAGTGGCATTGGGGTTTCCAAATCATACAATCTCCAACCTTTCTGTCCAAAATGGATATCCACAAAAATACATTTATGCTTCGATAGCAAACTTTATCCCTTTTACGATTCAAAAACTCCTTGCAAGCCACAAACACCCAAATGTATGAATGTAACGATAATCAGGTTGTTTACCATACAAAATTTCAAAAAGGTGATTTTCCTCCTAACACCTGAGAAAAAATGCGATTGATCAAATATCCAGTGTCAACACACATTCCCCCAAAAACTCAATTGGCAAATTAGCTTGAAATCGCATGCTCGAGCTACGTTAAGTATAAAGTCGATGCTTTCTTTCTAACTTGCCCATTCTGTTGTGGTGTTCCAACACCACGAAAATTTGATGTATTATCCCATTGTTCAAGAAATAATCTTTCAGCTAATGAACTCGTTTCCATTATCGCTTCTCACTATCTTAACGTTCTTATCAAACTGCCTACGAACCATAGCAACAAAATTTTGCAGGAAAGCATCCCCACTTCAGTTTTAGCAATCAGCAAATATTCCACACACATCTAGAAAAATCATCAACAATTGTGACGAAAATAACTTGCATTTTAAGGAACTAGAGAGAAATTTTATAAGGTCCCCATAAAAACAAAATGAACAAGTTCAAACAATTCACTAGCTCTACTTTCACTGAAATAAAACATACTTCTGGTTTGCTTTGCTTTGAAAAAAAGCATCACAAGTCTTATTTTGAATCTAACTAAGTCTTATTTTCAGTAAATTAAGCCTACAATCTTTGTGACGGATGGGCCCCCTTCTTCTATGCCAAAATTCATCAGAAGTCAGCGTCCAGACTGAAGTGCATGAACCTGGTGGTCCTTCTTGAAAAAATATAGCCCCTTACAACGTTCACCCGCCCAATCACCATCCTCGAAGTGCGGTCCCGTATCAAACAAAGCTTATCAGTGAACCCAAAACATTACATTCCGATTCATCAACTAATTATGACACAGAAATCAAATTGCAATGCAAAACCCGGAACTGAAGAAACATTATCTAGTTTAATGTTC
This sequence comes from Laguncularia racemosa, assembly GCA_037954665.1. Classification (NCBI taxonomy): domain Eukaryota; kingdom Viridiplantae; phylum Streptophyta; class Magnoliopsida; order Myrtales; family Combretaceae; genus Laguncularia; species Laguncularia racemosa. Next base: position 519,897 of record JBBMOL010000323.1, on the reverse strand, counting down.
TTCCCTAAGCAAACAGACCCTTCCTGCAGCGCCAGCACTTATTCTCCATTAGGGGAAGCCAATTGGGTAGCCTGATATGTTTCTTAAGCTAGATAAACTTTTGAATTCCCTGTCAATGTTGCGTAGCTCCAGAATCAAATTTTCCAAAAAGTATTTTCCTTACCAATCATCTTCTCACTATTACTCCCCTGATTTGGGAAGTGTTCAGCATGCTCATAACTCCTTTCCCATTTTTCATTCCAACGTACCAGGATCGCAACTTTCCTTTGTTTTCTGTGTTTGGCTCCTCAATCACATGAGCAACTTTTAAACTCGAGCACCGCTCCGTCCTCTTCCTGTCATCTTACCTCGACCTCTGCCTCCCCAACTGTCTTTTCCCGACCTCTACCAACTGCTTTAGGCCGATCCCCACACCAAGCGGGAATAAACCTATAAGCTGAAAGCATCCTGCAGAGTCATGTCCTTCTCTATTGCAATGTGTGAGACAACGCTTTGGGCCTTGGTTCCTTTCATTGGTTTAGACCATAAAACTAGCAGCCTCATTCTTAATCTCCTTTTCCTTGGAGATATTTTCGAACCCTTTCCTCTAGGCACATTAACGATATGCCTTACTTACACCGGGCAACGGTGTCGCGCTCAGGATAAATTTTTCCTCACAGTGCTGTAGTCATTGTCTAACCCATCAGAAATTGATGAAGTTTTTTCTTTTCTCGTTTCTTAGTTATTTCAGTTCCGATATTGCCACTTGCAACCCCCACATTTGCAAAAGTAGATATCACATCGTATTTGCCAGTTCTTCCCAAATTGTTTCAATTTGGCATAATAACTCATGAGTGACATTTCCCTTTTTGTCTGCAATTTGCAAGTTCCGTCTTCAACTGCTACACTCGTGCACCATCTGTCACAGAGAAATAATCTTTTTATGTCTTCCCACAAGTCCTTTCAATTTCCATATGCGTCAATGTGGATCGCACCGTTTTGGCTCGATTGTATTCATTATCCATGATACAAGCATGGGAAATTCCCCAGTCCACCAATTTTTCCAACTCATCTGAGTTTTTGTCAGGCTGAGTCACAGTTCCATCCGAGAAAAACCCCAAATTTCTTCTTGCCTTCTCAAAGCAGTCCGAATAGCTCTAGACCATTCATCAAATTGTCTTCCTTTCAATTGCCACCTAGGTTATTATATTTCCAGGATTGTCATTCGCATACAATGTGTATGGTGACAATGATTTCTTTTCTTTCTCCTGCCATTATTGTGTTCAAGGCTCTGATACCATATTAAAAAACAGAATAATAGGAACATAGTTTTGAGGAAATCTTTTCCCTTTTTTTTCTCTTGATTCTCTTTCTTCCAAATGTTGAATATATATATATACACGGGAATGTTATATATTCCTTCCTAAACTTACTCCTACACATTAGTTAAGTCAATAACAAGAATATCTCCAAATATCTTCTACCCAAATTACAAGGATTACAAATATCACAATCGTGGAGAGCCGTCAGGAGATACACGACCGTGTACTTTGGCCGTGTACTTTATTTTACGTTTATGTGCATATTCTGGCAGGGAATACACGACCGTGTACACGACGTTGTACTTTGGCCGTGTACTTTTATAGTTTTCTGTGCACATATACACGACCGTGTACAAAGAATCGTTTACTTTGGTCGTGTACTTTCGTACATTTTTAGGGACATATACACGACCGTGTACTTGGCCGTGTACTTTCTGTACGTTTCTGTGTACATATCCCTGACCGTGTACACGACCATGTACTTTGGTCGTGTATGTTCTGTGTACTTTCCTACTACATACAAAGATTGATATCAATAACATCATTCTCAATGTTCAAGCACCATTATTTGACTAATAAATATAACATCATTTAATTTCACTATCATAAATCACAATATATCATTCAGAAATTGGTTTAAAAAAGTTACATCTCAAATGCTAATTTTCTCTCTCTAAAATAATCTGCAAAGTTCAATTATCAAAAATGAATTTGTAGATCAAATACTTCAATTACAATCCTTCCTTTTAAAAAAATTTACAAAATTGTCGAATAAGTAAAAATAAGAGTGTCAATTGAATGATTTTAGAACTCAAATAGAAGGATCAATTTCAGTCACTTGAATTACAGAAGTGGACGCTTGAGGGCCCAAATAAAATTTTAAATTATGATATCAATTGTATTCTCAAATAATAGGAGCTCGAGGTACACCGTCATTAAATGTAATCATAGTGACCCATTCATTTGTTATTTATGTATTGAATATATTCATTAAGGCTATTAGAGAAACATTTCCCAGTTGATAATTGCTCAATATATGGTACATTTTCTTTTTTTTTTTCAATGTAAAGTAATTTAAATTCTATTAAAAAAGTCTAAATGCATTTGTCTAAATACACGAGTAAAAAAAAAAAAAAGGAAATCATCAATACGGTTTTTCAGTGCAACAATTTAAATGCCACAAGGGTATAGGAATTTCTATTATACTGCATGGCAACTAGAAATTAAATAAAATATCCATATTTGATATTTATTTATACCCCCAGAAACAACAAATCAATCCAATCTCCCCACCGAAAGTTGAAATTAATTTTAACCTCCACATTTTGCTTATCAAGTCTCAAGCCCACATGGATTACTTATGGCAGGCCATAGCTAGGAAAATATGGGGAAAATCGAAAAAGCCGGATAAATAACTAAAATTACTCTTTATTTATATCAAGATTAAATTAATCCTCCGATTTTAATTGAATTATTTAGGTACTCCATCTATGCTCACCGTAAAATACACTATAAGAATTTTTATTTTATTAACGTTTACAAATTTTACAAACGTCGGTAATTATTATATGTTTTAGTGACGTACAAAAAGCTTATTATTGTAATGTTTATAACTAAAGTTTAGAAAATAAAAATTACACAATTTGATTTGTAACATTTTCTAAAGGGGTAAATGTTACAAAAGTATTAGAGTTTTTACCTCATACTCTCTTTAAAATTTATCGACACTTACTTCTAAAATTAAAACACTTAATTATTTAAATAATTCCACTATCAAAAATTATCTTTCTAACACTTTGAAATAAATAAAAAAGAATTTTAAAGGGAAAAAGAACCTAATATTTTTGTGTGTGTGTGTGTATATATTTATATATAGTATGTATCATGTTTTATAATTTTTTAAATTTTTTTTGTTTAAGGACACATCTTTTTACTACATGTTGTTGAATTTAAGAATTATTGTAATTGTAACACACAAAAATTTATGTACTTAGTAATTTTTGTAAATTTTACAAATGCTATTAATAGTACATATTTTAGTAATGCTTATTAAATGTAACCAAAAAAATTTATAATATTATTAACATTTATCATTGAAAATAAAATATATAAGAATATGATTTGACTATAGTGTCCTTTTAGATAAAAGTGAAAACTTTTAAATTTTCAACAACCTTTTTCCCTAAAAAATATACCACCCAATATTTAAAAAAGAAACCCAATACTCTCACTTTCACAAGCTGGTGACCTCTCTCTCTCTCTCTCTTTATCACTCAAAGACATCGTTCCTCGCTATGGGTCTCATCGTAGCGATTCTCTCTCTTGCAATTTCTTCTCTTCCTTAGTATTGTTTCTACTCTCTTAGTTATCATCTCTCTTTTATTTTTTATTTTCTATTAGAAATCTAGGTACTTCTTTCCAATTTTCACCTTAAATTTAGGGCTTTTGTGTTTTGTAGTAGAAAATTTTTATTTTTAATTTACCTATTTGTTGTTTATTTTAGGTTTTTTATCTAGTTATGATGTCAATTTGGTCATTTCCCCTTACACTGTCTTTTGTTTTTGGGGGGATTAAAGTTAAGGCTGTTAGAGATCTCATTTTTTTTTCGTATTTGAATTGTGTTGGTAATTTCCTATCAATTTTATGTGGGTTTGTTTTGTATATTGCCATGTGTTGTCCAATATTAATTGATGGTTGTGAATTGGTTAGTGTTGGGTAGCATAGATGTTCAGGGATCAGTTGACTCAAGGTATTATCTTGCTTTCTAAGATTAATCAAAGAAGGTTCTTTTTTCTGTCTATGCTCTAATAATGTCAAAATAGGGATTAATTTTTTCAGCAGTTTCTTTATGCTGCATGTAAAGAATTCGTCATTTTTGGGGGTGCTTATCAACTTTCATGATTTCCCGCGAATACTCAACTTATTGCGAAGAATTTTTTTCAGCATTAGACTTGACGATTATTTTTAAGTTTTAGTTCATTCAATCAACATTTTAGTTTGAAGTTTATACTTTATTCAATTAGGAATACCTACATTAGAAAGGGGTTTAGATACATACAATAGTGATTTAATTATAAGTTTTATTGGAACTTGAGGCTTTAGGAAGTTTTGTTGTATCTATTTAGTTTTGCAATGGCAAGATCTCTTTCCTCTTGATTTTCGGTTTAGTCCTACTGATATGTGTTTATTATGTGCTATCTTAAAAAAAAAGTGATAGGCAAGCATTTGCCTATTGAGGCCATTTCTTAGTTGATATCTATAAGTTTGCCCCCTTGGGATCTCCCTGGTATGTAGATTTTTTATTCTTCAACTTAATTCACTTTGGTTGCCCGTTTTATTGCATCTAAAAAATACAAGTATTTCATATCATTTGTTTTCTTTTTCAAATAAAGCTTGCTTTGAGGACAAAGACTTCAAATGGAGTAGAGACTTAAATGGTACTTCTTCTATCCTAAAGAGAAGAAGAAACAAAAGGAGGTAAGATGAAGTTGAGAATTTTTTTTGCTCCAAAGCAAGGAAAGACAGATGAAGAAGTTGGGGAGGAGGATTGTCTCGCAACTCTCACACTTATGGATGATCTAAAAGGGTCATGCCCACGTTATTGTTATTGCGGCTACAATCATTCCAAACAACATTGACCTAGCATTTAAAAAGATTTGGAAGATTTGACTGTGAAATTGATATTGGTTTTTCCAGATGAAGTTAGGTGCCTAAAATTCTTCACATCCATACCAAGTGCATGAAGCTTGTTGAAGATGTAACAAGAAGATTTTCTTTTTCCCTTCCCTTTCCAGGTTTACTAAATCAATTAATCCATATTTGTCATTATCTCTCGCAGGTGATTTAGAGAAATCGCCAAGGATACACATTTATTAATATTCATGCTGATCTAGCAACACTTTGCATAGAAGCTCTCTTTAGTGTATCAGAAAAGAAGATGCATGTTATTAACCTAAAAGATATTCAATTGTTGCAAGGATCCTTAATTCTATGGCTATAACCAATGGACACTTTCAAACTACTCTTAGAACAAGCAAAACCATCTGCTCTCCATGAAACTATAAGTAGTGGCCTTAAAGTTACATGCAAATATAAGCACGGAGTCTATATATGGGAACATATAATCACAATTTTTCTATATACAAGTTGTTGAGGTACCTAATGTCAACTAGGATAATATTGGTGGCCTTGAAAATGTCAAGAGAGAGCTATAAAAGGTGCTTTCAATCATTTATAGTCTTATCTGCTTAGACTTGCACAGTTTAACTTGAAATTATATTTTAATTGAATTTCATTTCATGTAGACTATATAATATCCTATGGAGCATCCTGAGAAATTTGAGAAATTGGGTGTAGAAAGACTCTTCTGGCCAAAGCTATTGCCAATGAATGCTAGGCAAATTTCATTAGTTTAAAAGGTCCAAAGTTGCTCTCTATGTGGTTTAGAGAGAGTGAGGCAAATGTTTAGGAAATTTTTGACGAAGTTAGGTAGTCAGCACCTTATGTTCTATTCTTTCTTGAACTGGACTCAATTGCTACCTAGGTTTGTGCTTTACTTATGTATGTAGTAGACAATGCAATGATAGACTTATTTAACAATGGAGACCTGTAAGTTTGGAGATATTAGGGGATGACATGGTGGAAGATGTCCCTAACTTAGGACCATTCAAACAAACACATCCTTTATGCCAAGTGTCCAAGTTTTTGTGAATTATGTTGTTTGTTGTTTGTTGTTTGAAGATGCCTCCTCTCTCCATCTATCTCAAACTGGTGCTCATGCTCTCTCTAACCTGTGTCATCTCCTTCCAGATTAATTTCCTTTTATAGCTATAATCTTAAACTAATGAAAACTATTATTTTGCTAGGTTAGTGTAACAAGAATACAAATACATTTATTATAGAAATGGCTTGAATATCATGGACCTTTTGAAGTTGTTGTAGATGGAGCTAATGTAGGCCTATTTGTCTTTTATTTTGTTTCGCTTGATTAGAACACTTTTTTCATATATATAAGCATTTAATTGATCCAGCAAGAGTAAAATCATTTAGCATGGAATTGTGTATTTTAATTAGAAAGAATTATGCTAATAGGCCCTTGAAAGTATTAACATAATGGAGTTCTCTATTTTGCCTATTAAAGTTATGATCCACTTTTTTACCACACAATTTTAACACACTTGCACAACTTTTGTCATTTCAATATTATTTATGGGGTGACATGTAATGTGAAAGTTGTATGCATCAATTTGCCATGTTTTAAAAATAGTTTATAATCTTCTCTAAATATTGAAATAGGCAAAAGGACTTATTGTTGAACAAAACATGAAATCCTTCTACCTTCAAATTGAGGAATTTATAGGACATATTTCTAATTATCTTTCACTCATGCAGAAAAATAAGTGTCTAGCTTAGTTCATACCAAAAACCCTTTCAGCTGATAAATTTGAGCAATTTAGAAGATATGTTACTTAATCATGTATGGCATTCAATAAATTTTAGCAAGTTTTAGCCGGTTAGACCTTAGGTAACCATATTTTAGTCAATTTGTTATAGTTCATCAACTAAAGGAAACTAACATAGAGTTAATTATATGGTTTCATTTTTCTTTTCCAATTTAAGAAGTTAATTTAATTTCATTTTTTACTACGCCATTCACTGTAGGGAATGTCCTGAAGATGCAAAGAGGTATTCCATCTCTCATATATGTTGCTGCAAGATTTGCTGATCTGCTTGAATTTCGTGAACTCCGAAGTTTGCTTACAAAAAAATATGGAAATTCTCTTGATCCATTCATAAATAAAGAGGTGATAGCTCAAGCTAAATTATAGATTTTCATGGTCTAAAAGTTATGGAAATTTATATGCCCCATTTTAGAACCATTTTGTTTGTGAATGACTTAGCAAAGATTTAAACTCTTGATCTTTTACTCAAATATCAAGCTAACACCATAACTAATTGATCTAAATTCTTAAGCTTGTAAATCGGCATGGATTTTTACATTTTATAATTTATCATTTTTATTATCATCAAATTAACTTTACAAATCATGTTCATGTAGTACTAATCCAATTGCTTTCTCTAGTTTAGTTCATGGAGAAGTTGGGGCTACAATCCCCTACTAGGGATACAAAGCTTCAATTGATGCATGACATTGCACAAGAATTTTCTGTGAATTGGGATTCACAAGACCTTGGAGTAGAAGTCGTTTATTCCATCTAATTAAGTAAGTCTATTTTGATTCATGGGGTTCTTTCCATTTTAAATTATCTTGGTGATTTCCTTTGTTAAGATTCTACATATTTGAATCATAGTATCAAAATGGTTATGACTCCCACAAAATCAAGTTTGATAGGTACTATAAATATACCCGAGTAGAGGATAAACTATGATGTATAGACGATAAGTGCACCAGAAACATTGTACCTTTTTTATTAAAGGGGATCATGTAGTGGGTAACCTAGCATTTAACTCAAGGAAGGGAAGTAGCATTTGAGAGAGATGAACCATAAAAAATACATATATTTTTGAAAATTTTCTAAGTTTTAAGGGATATTATGCTTTGAAAATGTCGAAGTTAAAAGCAAGCACAAGTTGTGGCCCTCCGCTTAGTCTGTCTTTGGACACATATGTTGTAAGAGGGATGATAGTAATCTAAGAGTGCTTATAAGGTATCTAGTGCAGTATCTTTTATTTACAAAGTCATTTATACTTGTCACTAAGATGCCATACCAATGTTGTTCTAGTTTCATACTTTACTTCTAGCCAATTCAAGCTAAGAAACATTTACTTTGAAGTTTGTCACTAAGATCCCATCTAATTCAAGTGACTTATTAAACATTATAATCATGTTTATTATATAGTTATATTAATTAAGTTATGTTACGACGCCTTTTATACGTTTACGTGACAGGATCTACAAGTAATGGGGGGTTTATTCCTTCTACAATTCCCTCTAATCTTGGTGATAATAGTGAAAGGATGAAGAAGATAGCTTATGAAAGGGAGTTTATTTTGGTAGTAACATTTTGAAGTAGATCGTGAAAGTGGGGAAGAAAGTAGTTTTTGAGGGATAGTTTGTCTTATTATTGACTTTTTGTAGATGATAATCTGGCTAGGAAATAGAAATAGCTAGTTTATGAAATAGAGTTTATTATCTAGTTACTTTTTGGAAGTTGATTATGAATTTGGGCAACAAGTGGTTACAAATAGAGTTTATTGCACTAGTAAATTCTATAAAGTTTGGACATATTAAGTGGGCTATATTAATGTCCTCTTTTATAACTTTGTAAAGCTTGTAGTTGATGATGGAAGTGGACAATTAAAGCTTATATGTAAATGTACACTTTTATGACCTTTATTATTTTGTAATTGCATATACTTTTATTATAAGTTTAAATTGTTATATTTATAAACGGATTTATCATATTATAACAATGATTTTTTGCGACATTTAAACGTATCAAATATTCTCTTTTCATTACATTTAAATGTTACCAAATATAACTTAATTGTGATGTTTAAACATTATAAAAAAAAACTATTTATTAGTAATGTTTAAACATTATCAAAAAAATTATACTTTTAGTAACGTTTAAAACATTATCAAATATTATATTTTTTGTGATGTTTAAACATTACTAAAAATATACATTTTTTTTCAAAAAATATTGGCATCAAATTGTTAATATTTAGTAATGTTTAAAAAATTACAAAAAAATACTTTTTTGTGAAAATTTAAATGTTACCCTTGTTGCATCATTAGTGATGTTTATAGTATTGGTAAGTTTTTTT
>JBBMOL010000323.1:416318-510305 GCA_037954665.1 Laguncularia racemosa | reverse complement strand
CATCATAGAACGCTTTCGCCAACGCTGTCCAAATTGCATAAGCAGTAGGCAACCGGACATAGCGTTTCATAATATCAAGAGTCATTGATATTAGCAACCATCTCTTAACTTTCTGGTTTTCCGCATACCACTTCTCGTATCCTTCTTCAGAGTCTTTGGGTGGTGGTGGTTTCCCACGTATATAAGAGAGCTTTTCTCTTTCCGCAATGTGCATCTCCATTAACTGTGACCAAACATCATAATTTGATTTAGTCAAAGTAATGCCAGCATTAAACGCCCCTTCAGATTGCACTATAACTGGAACATAATTGTTCTTTGAAGATTCAGATTTATCATCCATTTATTCGCAACAGCGTTTCAAATCAATGATTTAGATCAACCACGCTCTGATACCAACATGAAAATAGAGATGAGAGAATTTCAATGAATATATCTTATTCATATTTCTTGAGATTACAACAAGAGAGCAATATATAACAAGAAGAGCAATGGGAAACCTACACTAAAAAAAGTAACAGATCACCAATTCCTTGCTACAAATCAGGAACGTAATTGGTTCCAAAAATAGGAAAAACAAAAAATAGGAAGAAAATATTTACAATGGTAAAGAATATGTAAAGAATATTTCTACAGATATGAATATGCAAGATATAACTGCACAATCATTACCTGTGTAAGCATCGCGATTCTCTATGTCTTTCTTCATTAAAAATGCACCGAGATCAAGCAATCACTAATATGCTACCATAGCATGTAAACTCCATCAATGGAGCATAAAGGATTGATGAGAGTAATCCTAATGCCATAAAATGAGAGAAGAACCAGAGGACAAGATCTATTGAATAGATCAGTTGAAAAATAATCTCCATTTTATTTAAGGAATTCGGCTCAAATAGTGATAGAATGATTTGGCCAACTGAATTTGTTCATGTAGATTGTCGCTAATTATCATTGTCAATAACATACTTGACAGATCAATTAAACTAACACTAAATCTTGATTTAGTCAATAATACATACAATTTTACACATTTTTGCAAGGGATCTCCTTGATGTATGCTATGGAAAATGAATTACTATGAAGGATAAGAGGAGAGTCGCAGCCAAATTGTGGAATATAATAAAGAAAGTTAGAATTCTTATACTGCTGTCAAATGCTCATTGGTCAAAGATGTACAAGGGTAAATAATGAGTCCAGGGTTAGTAAATTTGGCTAATAAAATTTTGATTATGTATAAAACATATTAATTTGAAACTTTAAGGATATACTCAATAAACATCCAAAATTTTGATGATAGTTTTAATATAATCCTAAATAGATGTGAAGGTAGCCCTAAGATTCCTACCTAAACTTGTCACGCCCCATGAGCTCTTAAGACGTACAGTTTTCGCCGTACGCTACACAAAAACCTAGGGATAATCCTTATGTTATTTAAGAGTTTACCCTATAATGTATAAGGCATACTCACATCCAAAATTCCCAAATCATGATTTAACATTTTTCAAGAAATACATAGATATATATATATATTAATTCAGAGTAGCAGCATTTTATAATCGTTTATAAATACATAATTATAAGTTCAAGGATTGATAATCTTAATACATATCAACCCAGGCTACATATATAAAAATTTAAAATAAGAACTTAGACTAAATACACATATAAAAGTGATCTCTCTACTCCACTCCTTCACAATTCCCTTGCATCTCATACTAACCTCTAGCATCTATAAGCCAGGTTCTAACCAGATGGGTGCTTGCAATAAAGGAAATCTGTGGGAATGTAAGTTATAAGGTTTAGTGAGTTAAATCTTTTTACTAAACCAATAAGCAGATAGCAAACAAGTTATTTAATTCACACATATGCCATGCATGACCAAACATATGAATGCAACAATATATACAGTTTACTGGACACCACATACAACACAAATTTGCACCCTCCATTGCTAAGGGTTAGGAAATCATGAGCTAGACATCAGCTCTAAGCTCCAGTGACCCCTGGCTGTCCTTTCCAAATAACTTATAAAGTCTTTACATGTTTCCTTAATGTATTCCAATAATCTCGCAAATGCATATACACATGCCAAGCCTATCATGGGATATGGATTGTGAAAGGCTCACAAGCTCAATCACCCCTAAACAGTGAATCTCCAGAATAGGAAAAACCTAGGTCTCAATCAAAGGGCGGCATTTCCCAAGTTCAACTTAGTTCCAAAAGGTCAAGATAAGGTGCGCCCACGGAGTGCGGCCTCCATAGGATCTTTTTATACCATAATGTGATACCGACAACCTTTTTACATGTAAGACTCTATGATGCATGATTTGTTATATTTAAGGTTGAATAGTCTTAAGTCAATTTATTTGGTGTTCAAGGCAATTTATATAAACAATCACAATTTCTACAATCTAAATACAGGGGAAAGCAGGATTCGCTTAGTCGGATATAATTAAGTTCAATTGGCACTCAAATACAACATTCAAGTAGATAGAATATCCCATGTAATCCCTTGCATGCAAATCCAATTCACATTCATATATTTACAACATGCAGGTGCATTAAATTATAAGCACAAGTATGAAATAGTAATCATCATATTTTTTACACTCATCCGACCATATGGTCTCTAGTCATAGTAGTCAAATGGTAGATCATCCTTGAATACCGTGTTACCTAATAAGACAAAATATCTTTATAAGTTTGGGTCAAAACTAAAATATGTTATTTTGGCTAGTTTTGTTGATTTTCTCAATTTTAAAGGTTTTAGTATTTTCTTCATAACTTTCTCTTTTTAAATCCATTTTTTGTGTATTTATAGTCGTTTTAAAAGGGTTTCAAATGTTCTTTCTATTTTTGGAGTCATTTTGATCATTTGGAGTTCAGAACATGGTGCTAGAGCCTAAATAGTTCAATTGCGTCTATTATGTGTTTGGTTTAAGACTCTTTTTGGTCTAATTTGATCTACTAACCTAAAGGAATTAACCCTAACCATTTGGAGCATGTTTGGGGACTCTAAAATGGCGTATGTTTCTTCTATTTTCTTTATGGAATTTCCAAATTTTTGTGCAAAGGTTTTGTGTATTTTTTCCAATGCTTCAATCATACATTTGTTTCTTAGTTAGTGTTAGTTTTGTGTTTCTCTTTTGGATTTTTAATTTCATAAATCTTCTAATGATATTTTTAGAATGTTTATGTTCTAGAAATAAAGGAAATCCTCACATCAAATTTCATAACTCTTCTAATGGTATTGTCCAGGCTCTTCCCTCACCCAATCTCTTGTGCCAATGCCTTCAATAGTGAACACTCGAGCATTTGTGGTCTAGGTGTTAGCTCCTTGCATTCCCTACCCGAATGGTCAATTGGTTGGCCTTCCAATAGTATTTCTAGGTGCTATAACCTTCACATGAGGTCCCTGGTGTCTCTTGGGGTAGACATTAGCCAAATGCCCTTATCATCCACACACAAAACATATTGCGTAATTCTTCCACGAACAGTCTGGTGCCCTGTGATCACTCGATCCACAACGTAAATGTTTCTTTTTTAAGTGTGGACACTCTCAACAATAATGTCTTTAGTTGAATTTTCAACAAACTATCGTTATAAGTTTCACTGATGATAGAAAAACTAATCGTTTGTCACTTTGTGGCCTCACATTCAACATAGGCCTTTTTCCCTTTTCAATTAGACTTAATTGAAACAGTGGTCTCTTTGCTAGAACACATATCCCTACACTTGGTTGAGCTTGAGCTCCCATTTCTTCCACCTTTACCTTTGTTTATTCTAAAGGTCGAGCCTTGTTTACCACTTCTTAATATGATTACAATTCAAACTCCATGATTTGTCCATGTGTATCTATGTCCAATCCGTCCATTAATAACTATCATTTTAGTGCATTTGAATCTTTGTAAATGTTTGGAGCAAATTATAACAACTGATTAAATTCATTTTTGTATTGATCAACAGTCCTTGTGCCTTTCTTTAGCTAGCACAATTGTCCACTCAACTACGTCCTAACACTTTCCAGGAAGTATTCTTTGAAAAATTCTCCTTGAAATATTTCTCATGAAACCAGTTGGGGCGAAGCCCTCTGTCTAGCATCCCATCACATCCTGGCTCTCATTTTTAACATGTATGACACATAAGTCACTTTTTGGTGGTCTGCTACTTCATAAGCCACAAATGATCTTTCCAATTGTGCCATCCATTCTTCTACTTCCTTAGGTTATCCATATGCCCCATCAAAGTATCTATTTAATCAAATGAAGTCTAAAAAGATGCCCCTTTGAATCCAACTAACTCCCCTCTATTCATATCTTTGTTGACCTACCACATATAATGCATGAGCAGTTAAGATTAGTGGAGGTGGTGGTGGCACTTGTAGTTGTTGAGGAGCAACTACAAGTGGTACTGGTTGCAGTTGAGGTGACAGAGGGACTGGTTGTAATGGAGGTTAACCTCTTGACATTAGATGTTAAATTAGCAAGGCCTATTATTAGGTTAATTGTTAAACCGTTGCTTCTAGCCTTGTCATACGTTTCCGTCCACTTCCTTCTCCACTGGAAGGGGCATGAGCTGCACTTCTTCATCTTGGCCTAGTCAACCTACCTTGCATCCTAGGTTATAACTCTGGATTCTCTTATGATACCGGAGGTGGAGTTCCTGCTGGAGAAGTTTCATCGTACCTCTATATCTAGCGAATGCCATCATCTTCCTTTCCCTACTAGTATTTCCACTATAATTTAATAATGTAACATACAAAATATGTTAAGACATTTCCAATTTTATATATATATATATATATATGTATGTATGTATATCAATAATGTTATGGATATCAATAATAGTCATATAACACATTTGTATCATTGCATCAAGATCTAAAAATACACAAGAGTTACAATATTTCATACATATTTTTTAAAATTTTTACATCTTTCATATTCATAACCAATATATACATTTGCTTAGAAGGGTTTATATTACACTACAAAATTTTCCCTTCTCAAGTTTTTCCTAACTTACAAACTTTCCTATTCCTTAGATACATAGTTTCTTTCCAAAATCACTCTAACTTCATCCTTATATCCCTAAACGAAATCTCCTGATTCTTCACTCGTGTCCTCGTTGCTTGCTCCTATTTCTTGTTCTTACTCCTCCTCTTCTTCTTCTTCTTCTCCTGGGGAATCTAAGGCTACACTCTGTTTTTTGGAGCACCCTCTAAATCAAAATTTTCTTCAAGAAGTAGATCCATCTTCCTCATCTTCCTATAATTCAAGTTCTACCACAAACATGTCTCATTGGTCTACGATCTCGAACTCTTGGTGCTCGATATAGTCCATAGTATCTCAAGAGTCTTCTGAGTATAACAACTCTTGATTAACCCTCGCCTTCCAATTATAGATCCCCCTCTTGTACGTTTGTGAATTTCTTCTAGACTTAACTTAAGGGGTTAGGACTTCTTAGGGATACTCCATTCATAGATCGAATCAAGCCACAAATAGTATTTTAAGTGGCTCCTCCTCCATCCTCATCATTATCGCAAATCGAGCTTCTAGAGCAAATATGGCAATATACCTACTATACCTATGTCCAAGATCATCGCTTAACTTATCTAGCTAAATCTACCACTACCCAATCAATATGATTGTCCATTCTTTCTATTATTTCATCCACCATCTTGTAAAGTGAGAAGTGTTCATATTGGTCTTGCAGCGTTTGCATCCTCAATCTATATTTTACCAAATCATTCTCATGTCTCATACAACATGTATTCAATCTTCGATCCAAACACCTACGCATTGCTTGCATTTTGTTGAATATGAAAAAATTTTATATGTTATAAGTTATTTATTTTCATCTCCAAGTTCTACCCACTTTCTCCTAGTAAGGTAGGTTTTTCCTATCTATAGAGTTGCCAAGTCAATCTCTTAAGATATTGACTCTCAACCCTAACTTATCTCTAATTTATATCTTACCTTAAGCATAAAATTTTTCTCTAATACCACCAAAAGCTATCACACCTCGCAAGATACCCAATTCGTAACAACCCCCACAATTGCTCGACACCTACTAAGTAATCGTGAAGCATCTCAAACCAATACAAATCAACTTGTTAAATCATAATAATTAACTAATCGAATGCCTCTAGCATTCCTTCATCACAACTAAAACTCATTCCATATGTAATGGAAGCAATATACATAAGTCTCATATTAGGCCCTCATCAGGATCTCGTACAAAATAGATATAACTAAGATCCCTCTTGATCAGGTTAAATATTTACAAACCTTCCATTGTCTTAAATTTTCAAATTCTACAAGATACTCTTACCACGTTGCCCTCTTTCCCAAAGTTTTTGCAATAATTGTACATACCTAGGTGCAATGCCTCATAAAGTAGTTTAAGTAGTCGCATTCTACATAATAAAGTTTATAAAAGGATGAGCTAATAGCCTACTGAGATAAGAATGCAATCTATCAATACCGTTTACACACACAAGAAATTTCAAACAAGTTTTTAAATCATATGCTATGCATGAGCAACCATATGAATGCAAAATCACACGTGGTCTTCCTATAACTAGCGTGAAGTCTAAGGTTTACACCCCACTTGACCTTGAGTTAAGGATTCACATCACTACCATCATTGCCCAGGTCTTAACCTAATTAATTTACTCTCATCTCTTAGTTAAAATTTATGTCTTAACTTTAGTCCATAAGCTCAAGTGTAATTAGCACACTGAGAAATAAACACCCTCAAGGACAAATCGAACTCAGAATCGTCAAGGTGCGACAATCCCCTAATCACTTAGTTCGCTCTTGGTGGAACGGTAATCCTTTAATTACTTTTAATGTGCCCTATAGTAGTGATGACATTCAATATAATACAATGTCTCGTGTAATGCATATCGAATTTTATTTAAGTCAAAATAATTAATTTGTTATTTTGAGGTAGTCACACAAGATATAATCACACCAATAGCAAAAATGCAGGAAACATCAAGCATTTACAACCTCAAAATGAGATACTCATAATCATAAATCAAACAAGACAAATCAAAGAAATTCTAGATTTTATTCAAAATTGATAAACCCTCATTTTTACCTTTTAATGTAATATATATATATATATATATATAATCATAAAATTAATTCTACATGGCACTTAAATTCCTTTCCTCCATCCACATTGCTTCTTTGTCGAAATTCATCTTCTTTCTTTTTTTATATTATATATATAATATAAATTATATGCTCCTCGTGTCACCTGACCCTTTTCCTCCCTTCCACATCGCAATCCCTCTCGTCGACTTCCTTCACTTTCTTTCTTTTTTCTATTCATATTATATTATTATTATATATATACTTATATACTTAATTGGTATAACTAGTCACCTTCTTCTTTGCATCACCATCGACTTCTTCACCAGATTCTTCTTCTTCTTCTTTTTTCTTATATATATATTATATAATGATTTAACGTGCCCAATGTTATCAAAATCGTGAATTAACTCACAAGTTTCTACAATTTTACGAGTTAGTGAACACATTCTTAGTCAACTCACATGTAAAAACGTTTTTGAGGTAAAATCGTAGTAGAATCGTGATTTCACACGTGGAATCGGTAAAATCACGAGTCCACTAACATTTATACGTTTCTACTACAAGGTCTTATTTTCCATTAGCAAAAGGAGTGAAGAGGAAATAGCCTGGCCTAGTTGAAGATGTGTAACCCAAAAAAGCCTAGCCTAGCCTAAAGAAGCCTAGTCTAGCCCAAAATTCAAGTAAATTTGTAAGCTATAGCTTTTATTCTTCAACTACATCAAGCGTCACAGTATGTATGTGTACTATTTCTAACTTTCTGTTTTTACTTTTTCCCATCAGCTCCTTTTGTTTAGTAGAAACTTGAAACTTCAATTTGTATTTTTTTTTCTAATCTTAATTCTTGAGTGTCAATCTTGTGTAGGGTAAATGTCAACCTTCGGGAGTTGCTACTATTGTTGTTATATGTTCATCGGTCATCACTTGCCGCTTGTCGGTGTGTTGCGTTATGTTGAAGTCTTCGTGTTTGTGTTCATCAATCATCGGTCTTCCTGTTCCTGTTTGTGATCATATTCATCTTAAGCACTCATGTTTGATTGCTACAACTTTTCTTATTTTAATTAATATTTTTGTAATAGTAAATAAAATAAAGGATAGATAACTTTAACTTTATAAGATTTTTTTAGATTTTTAATTTATAGGAAAAGTATAAATGTATTTATATTTCTATCTTTTCAATATCTCATAGTTATAATACTTTTAAATATATATTATTAAGTAAATATATTTTGAATTCATAATCACGAATAGTACAAAAATTTACCTAGTAATATATAATTTTGAAGGTTTTTCTTGTTATAATACTTTTTTTATTATTTACTTTTGGTTAGTTGTTATTTGTTATTTTTTTTTATATTACTCATTTCTAATGGTATATCTTGTTATCAACTTTTATTTATTAATAATTTCTTAAAGTCACATTTGATTTTTAAACTTTATCTATTATTTTTTAGCTTTTGTATATATAACTAGATGAAACTCGATTTATATATGATTTATCATTTTATAAATAAAATATCTATATTATACAACCTATACTTAATTATCTATATTATGACTTTTATTGCAAATTTGCAATTTATGGTCAAAATAAATACTGAATTTCCTTATTTCTATTATCCATTATATTTTTTAATGACTATTGTAAGTAAATTTACAATATTTGAAAGTTATTTTACATAGGTTATAGAAACTTACATTTCTACGTTCTGATTCTACGGACCCCTTAGCGATTCTACATAAAATCGCGATTTTGACAATCTTGAACGTGCTTGCTATTCATCTCCCATTCCATTCGTCTCCCTCGCTGGATTCACGTTTCATCTGCGCATTAGCTTTCCCATCATTTGCTACACCCCAGCACGCTATCCACCGAACACCACACACGGCGCACGCCACTCCTCGCATGCAATGGAAACACAGATACAAAACAAACATGACAATTAGAAATTCATCCACACACGAAATTCAGACACGATAATTTCATGCAAAATTCACAATATCAAATATATATGCATTGATACAATTAAACTACATATCACATTATAAACAAGCAATATATCATAGAGTTCCTACTCACTTTTACTCGTAATAATCTTCAAGTAGATATGCAAGAAGATTTTATTCTCCTAAAAACATAAAGAAAACTACACTTTTACATATTACTTATAACGAATATCATCTTATCTAGTGTATTTTAAGTTATTTTAATTATTTTCTAAACTAAATTCTATTTTTATATACATATCAAAATTGCATTTAAATCTCAAATATAATTTTTTTTTCTTTGCATTTTCCTTCTGTGCGTATTCGATTTCCCTTCTGTCTAACTCCCTCTCTCGCGGGCTTTGGAAGTAACTTTTATAATCCGGAGAAGATCAACTCGGTTGCAACCTTTTATATAAGGTAACATCACATATGGTAAGTTACTTAAATTTAGTAGTTTTTGTATTTTAATACAAAATTTTATGATTAAGCTAATTAAATTATTCTGAGTATAAATATTTACTTAAAATTTTTATTTAATAATTCTAAATTTATGATTTTAATTTATTTTATTATTTATTCTAAAATTTTCCATACTCTGCTTTCCGCATATTATTTCTTTTAATTTAAATTTACATATAGTATAATTAAGACTTTTAATATAATCTTGTAGCCATTCCAATATTATACACATTCGAATTTCGTAGGTTTTACGTATAAGCATCGCCACAGGCAAAACATCCAGCTTTTTCTATTCCTTTGACAACTTCGAATTACTCCGTATCCAATCTTGTAGAGTAAGTGAAAAGGAATTTGTAAAAAATATTTCTCCATTGATCTTCAGCCATTATTTATCATTAGTTAGGAGACTTAAAGAGGCATCTCCAAAAAAACTGAATTTTTTTACAAGTTGGCAACTTCCAAATCCAATCTCAATTATACCTTTTACATTAAATAACAATTCATAGGTCAACTTAGTTGAAACCTACCCATTTATTTTTGCATTCTAGGTTGACTTGTCCTCCTCAACTGCATCAAGGTCCAAAGCAACACTTTCGAGAACACTCTTAATCTTATCAACCACCAGATACCCAGTTGCTTCTTAATTCCATGAATTGATGCCCAGCCATGCTTCAGCCAGACAGACACTATGAACATTCTGTTGTAATGGCCAGAGGATGACAGATTCCAGAGCACACCACCCACCCAAACCAAAACCCCCCAACCATACCACGCCCCACCGGCCCCATCCACCCCCACTCCCAGGGTCTAGTCTAATTCATACTCTAAAGCTTGATATGTGTAGAAATATTCTTTACATATTCTTTACCATTGTAAATATTTTCTTCCTATTTTTGGAACCAATTACGTTCCTGATTTGTAGCAAGGAATTGGTGATCTGTTACCTTTTTTAGTGTAGGTTTCCCATTGCTCTTCTTGTTATATATTGCTCTCCTGTTGTAATCTCAAGATATATGAATAAGATATATTCATTGAAATTCTCTCATCTCTATTTTCATGTTGGTATCAGAGCGTGGTTGATCTAAATCATTGATTTGAAACGCTGTTGCGAATAAATGGATGATAAATCTGAATCTTCAAAGAACAATTATGTTCCAGTTATAGTGCAATCTGAAGGGGCGTTTAACGCTGGCATTACTTTGACTGAATCAAATTATGATGTTTGGTCACAGTTAATGGAGATGCACATTGCGGAAAGAGAAAAGCTCTCTTATATACGTGGGAAACCACCACCACCCAAAGACTCTGAAGAAGGATACGAGAAGTGGTATGCGGAAAACCAGAAAGTTAAGAGATGGTTGCTAATATCAATGACTCCTGATATTATGAAACGCTATGTTCGGTTGCCTACTGCTTATGCAATTTGGACAGCGTTGGCGAAAGCGTTCTATGATGGGAATGATGAATTGCAGATTTTTGCATTGAATCAAAAGGCCTTTGGAGCTAAGCAGAATGAAAGGTCACTTTCAGAATATTATGGTGAACTCACTGAGATTTTTCAAGAACTCGATCATCGAGACAAAGTTTTCATGAAAGATCCTGATGATGTTGAAATATACAGAAAATCCATTGAAAGATTGAGGTGCACATATTTTTGGCTGGACTTGATGACCTCTTTGAACAAGTCCGTGGAGATATTTTGCGAAAGGAGTCCATTCCCAGTCTTGAAGAATGTTATGCCTTGATCCGACGGGAGGCTAATCGGAAAATCACATTCAAAGGAGATTCTGAAACTATGGAAACTGTAGCTATGATTGCCAGAAATAAACAAAGAGGTAATCGAAGCACTAATAAATCAGCATACAAATGTACACACTGCAATGAATCTGGACATACAAAAGAACGTTGCTATGAGTTGGTGGGGTATCCAGATTGGTGGGATCATAACAAATCTCGAAAGAAGAACATAAATAAAGGTCAACCTACTGCTGCAGCTGTTGAAGCGAAAGCAACTAATGAAAGTGAACAAATGCATTCAGTGATGATAGCCGAGGCAGGTAATGGTGGTAAGTCCTTTTATGCTTCTTCACCTGTTAGTAATAACACATGGATAATTGATTCTGGTGCCACCAATCATATGACATTTGATTCTAACCAAATTGATAAAATTAAACCCTCCTCACAAAATTTTGTTACAACTGCTAATGGTGATGAAGTTCCTATTATTGGTGAAGGATCTTTAAAAGTTACAGAATTTTTAAATTTAGATTCTGTTCTTATTGTTCCTTCCATTGGATATAACCTCTTGTCTGTTTCTCAAATTACAACGGCCTTATCTTGCATTATTGTTTTTTGGCCTACCTTTTGTTTGTTTAAGGACATCCAAACAAAACAGACGATTGGTTGTGGTACTAAGCACGGGAATTTATACTACCTGGATTTGAAAACAACAATTTCAGATAAATTACGTCAAGCTCTTGCAGTGAATGGAGGCAATTCTGCTAGCAGTCAAAATGAAATCTGGTTACAACACCGAAGATTGGGACATGCTTCTTTTGGATACTTGAAGAAACTATTTCCTAGTTTGTTTGAGAAGATTGATATTTCCAGTATGCATTGTGATGTATGTGAACTTGCAAAGAGTCATAGAACCTCTTTTTTACCAGTATTGAATAAAAGTCCATCTCCATTTATGATTATTCACTCCGATGTATGGGGACCATCTAAAATTCATACATTAGGGGGGTCTCGTTGGTTTGTTACTTTTATAGATGATTGCAGTAGAATGACATGGCTGTGGTTAATGAAATCTAAGAGTGAGGTGAATATCTTATTTCAAAGGTTTTGCAGAATAATCAAGACTCAATATAATGCACAAGTTCAGATCCTCCGTAGTGATAATGGTGGTGAGTATAAAAACTTGGAGATAAAAAATTATTTAGACACACAAGGCATCTTGCATCAAACCACATGTGTTGATACGCCCCAACAGAATGGCGTAGCAGAGCGAAAAAATCGACATCTTCTTGAAGTGGTTCGTGCTCTATTAATCCAAGCTCATATGCCTTTGTCTTATTGGGGAGAAGCTTTGTGTGCTGCAGTTTACTTAATTAATAGGACTCCCTCACGAGTTCTTGATTTTCAAACACCATTACACACTTTGTGCATGACTGTGAGCTATCCACCTATATCAAGTCTTCCCCTTCGAGTGTTTGGATGTGTTGTCTTTGTACATATTCATAAGCAACAACGCCATAAACTAGCTCCTCGAGCTTTGAGATGTGTGTTCCTTGGAAATGCTATACAACAAAAAGGATACAAATGCTATCATCCTCCCACTAAACAGATGTTTGTTACAGTAGATGCAGTTTTTCATGAGGAAAAAATGTATTTTGCTCAACCTGAATTTCAGGGGAAGAATTACCAGGAGGACATCATGACACTTGATTATGAACTTCAGGAATACTACATGATTGATCCTATAACTGAACCTGAAAAATCTACTGCACAACCTGAAGAATTTGTTGAACAACAGTCTGAAGACGTGACTGGAGACTTGACTACTATAGAATTGCCACATGAAGATCTGGGTAGAGAAGCAATTGGAGAAAATGATGTCCCGGATGTACCACACCAATCGTCTATTTTGGATGCTTCTAACATGCAAGTTGAACCTATCCGGAAACAATTGCCTGAACGTTCCACTAGAGGTATTCCTAAACCAACTTATGAACCTTCTCTTTCCAGTAAAGTTAAATACCCCATGAATAACTATGTTTCAACTCATAATTTGTCAGAATCAAATAAGGCATTTATAAATCAATTATCTTCTGTAGTTATTCCTAACAATGAACAGGAAGCGTTAGCTGATCCGAGGTGGAAAGCAGCAATAAATGAAGAAATGGAGTCACTAAAAAAAAATGGAACGTGGGAATTTGTTGATTGTCCACCAGGAAAGAAACCAGTAGGATGTCGTTGGGTATTCACTGTCAAATATCGAGCTGATGGTACAATTGAACGCTTTAAAGCACGATTGGTTGCTAAAGGATATACTCAAACCTATGGAGTTGATTATAAAGAGACTTTTGCTCCTGTTGCCAAAATCAACACAGTACGAATAGTGTTGTCGCTAGCAGCAAATTTGGATTGGCCTCTGCATCAGTTTGATGTGAAGAATGCTTTTTTGCATGGTGAACTAAATGAGGAGATTTATATGGAGCTTCCACCAGGATGTGCGATGCATGAAAGAATGACTGGAAAAGTGTGCAAATTAAAAAGGGCGTTATATGGATTAAAGCAGTCCCCAAGAGCATGGTTTGGAAGATTCACAAAGTCAATGATTGTTTTTGGATACCGTCAAAGTAATTCAGACCATACATTATTTCTGAAAAGAGTGGAGGATAAAGTCACAGCTCTCATTGTATATGTTGATGATATGGTTATAACTGGTAATGACCCTGATGAGGTAAAAGCTCTAAAAGAATACTTGTCAAAAGAATTTGAGATGAAGGATTTGGGCTATTTGAAATATTTCCTTGGAATAGAAGTCTCAAGATCAAAGGAAGGAATTTTCTTATCTCAAAGAAAGTATATTCTAGATTTATTGAAGGAAACAGGAATGTCAGGTTGTCAACCTGTTAATACACCAGTTGAAGAAGGATTGAAACTATGCATAGAAGAAGGTCAAATTCCTGTTGATAAAGGAAGATATCAAAGGCTTGTTGGGAGACTAATGTATTTGGCTCACACAAGACCTGATCTAGCATATGCCTTGAGTATTGTCAGCCAATTCATGCATAATCCTGGAGAGAAACATATGGAGGCAGTCATGAGAATATTGAGATACTTGAAGTTTTCACCTGGAAGAGGTATTTTGTTCAAGAAAAATGCAACTATAGAAGATATTGTTGTATATACGGATGCTGATTGGGCTGGAGCATTAGTAGATAGGAGATCTACATCTGGTTACTTTACATTCGTAGGAGGTAATCTTGTTACCTGGAGAAGCAAGAAACAACATGTGGTTTCTCGCTCAAGTGCAGAAGCTGAATATAGAGGAATTGCACTTGGATTATGTGAAGCTATATGGCTGAAATTGTTACTACAAGACCTGGGTTATCCTTTACAGCGTCCAATTCAATTGTACTGTGATAATAAGGCTGCTCGTGATATAGCTCACAATCCAGTCCAGCATGATAAAACTAAACATGTTGAAGTTGATAGATTCTTTATCAAGGAGAAGCTGGATAATAAAACTTTGGAGTTACCTCAGATACGATCAGAAGACCAATTGGCAGATGTTTTAACTAAGGCAGTAACTAGTCGTGATTTTCTGAGATGGATTGACAAGTTGGGCATACATGATATCTATGCACCAACTTGAGGGGGTGTGTAGAAATATTCTTTACATATTCTTTACCATTGTAAATATTTTCTTCCTATTTTTGTTCTTCCTATTTTTGGAACCAATTACGTTCCTGATTTGTAGCAAGGAATTGGTGATCTGTTACCTTTTTTAGTGTAGGTTTCCCATTGCTCTTCTTGTTATATATTGCTCTCCTGTTGTAATCTCAAGATAATGAATAAGATATATTCATTGAAATTCTCTCATCTCTATTTTCATGTATATGCTTGCCATTCCTGGGCCTAAATGTACACAATAGTTCTCTACTCATGCCCTTCTAAGTACAAATTCGTTTCCAACCCGTCGATTTGCTTATTATCTTTTCTAGGATAAAAGCCGCATTTTCATGTTTAACATTCCCCATTTCTCTTTATGGGAAATCCCAAGCATATTCCAAATTCTTCTCTTGCAGCAAACCCCGTTACCTAGCAAGTCTGTTCTTTTTTTCAATTTTTACACATTACTTGGAAAGATAATCTTCCATTTCTCTACATTCACCTTATGCCCTGATGAGCTTCCAAAGTGGTTTAATAAGTTCATTATTTAAATTTTTTATTATTTATTTTAATTTTATACGCAAACTTTGAACTTGCCAAATTATACAACCAATTGAAATTTTAATTGTCAACATCACTATCTTGGTTAACTCTATTATCCTTTGTTATCTTGTGCAATAATCATCTAATGACGCATATTAAGTCATCAAAAAATAAATAAAAGCTCCAAAGTAATATGCCACTCTCAAATGCATATCCTACTCGGCATTTTAGCTAATAGCAGTGTCACTTGTAAATAAAACGATTAAAATAATATTTTATAATTGTAAAAAATAATAATAATAATAATAATTTCAATAAATCGTATAAAAGGGAGAAATAAAAAAATTAAATAAAGTTTAATTTCTAAACAAGAGTAATTTAATTAAAAAAAAATTAAGGAACCTAAGTTACACATATGATGAGGATAAAAGAGTTAACCGAAATGGTGATGTTGTCAATGAAGTTTTATTGAGTGTACTCTACCAACCTAAAAAAAAAAGCGATGAGGTTAAGACAATGAAGATGATACTGCCCCTTTTCCTTTTTTATAATCTTAGTATAGTTTTAATTATGGAAGGATTTGAGTGTTGTGATGCTTAGATTAGTAATAATTGTGTGGTTAGAGATATTTTGGATCTCATATATTCAAATCATTTACGTATTGGCTTTTCCAATATGCGATTCAATAGTAATGACTATTTTAAATGGAGTAGTACTATTAAAATCACATTAAGTGCAAAATCCAAATAAAGCTTTATTGATTGTTCTTGCTCGAAACCTGCAATTAGGGTTGTAGATCATCAAAGATGAATTCAATGTGATTATATAATTAGATGTTGGTGGTTGAATTTGATGGGTCTTGAATTGTGAGATGTACTTTTGTACGCTAGATCTGCCGAAATATTGGCAAATGAAGTAAATGAAAGTTATAGGTAGTCTAATAGGCATTTGGTTTATCAAACCCAACATGAGATCTCTTCTTTAAGCAAAATGTCTCCATTGCAAAATATTTTAATGACCACAAAAGATTTTTGGTTGAATTATAATATCTTACTGGCTTTCCTACGTGCTCTTGTGGAGCATCGAGCAATTGTGTACTTGTAATGGAGTTAATAAGTACTTGGATTTGGTGATATGGAATAAACTAAACCGATTTCTTATGGATTCAAACTAAGCACGTAAAAGTGTGAGAAACCATACGTTTGCTAGGGAGTAGGGACCCATTACCATCTTGAATAAAGGAAACCCGAAAGTACACTGACTGTAGCGCAGATGGAGGGAACCTTATGAGCAATGTTTTGAATAGGTTAAATATATTTAGGTACCGTTTGGTTACTGGTACTGAATAGAACAAGAGTACTGGACAGTACTAAAAAAGAAGGACTGGACAAAAAATATTTTTGTACCACGTTTGGTTTGTTTAGTACTGGACAAGGATTTTTGTGCTGTCTAGTGTTTGGATTGCAAAGTACTGGACTGGACATAGTAAATTTGACAGTTTTGCCCTTTTTAATTACTAGAGAAGGCTTTTGTGTTATGTAGTGTTTGAAATTACAAAGTACTGAACTGGACAGAGTAAAATTGACAATTTTTTTCCTTTTATTTATATCATAGTTATTTATATATATTTGATATTATTATAAAAAAAATGACTTAAAGGTTTAATATATTATATTAAATATTATAGGAAAAAGAATTTCGTTTTATTTTTGGAGTCGACACCTAACTGTTGTTGGGAAAGATTGAATTAAGACTAATGTAGCAGATTAATCCTAATTTGGACCATTAGTCGTCGTGATTTCCTCTTCTCGTTTTTTTGTGAAAAGAGGAAAGGGACAAACCGGAGTTTCTAAGTTTAGAGGCTAACCTATTAAAACTCTAAGGTTACCACCTAATCTCCTAAAATTTACTTTATCTCAAAATATCTTTTATTTTATTTTTGTTGTCTTTTGTTGTGTTTTTAAGTGAATTATGCTAGGAAAATATTTTTTATTCCTTTTTTAGGGTTGTCCCAAATGGGTGCCTACATACCTGCTATTCAGGATCAAATAAACTGTAGTTCGCTTTTCTTGAAAAACTTTAGTGTGTTTGTGAATTTTAATTATGAAATTTCTTTTAATTTATGTTTTTACCATTTTAGGATTTTTCTAAAAAATCTAAATCTAGGCTTGATAATTTGATTTTTTTTAAATGATAATTTTAAGGAAAAACACCAATTTTGGATTTATTTAAGAAAATGATTTTTCTAAGTGATAAAAATTCATTTTTTTTATTTTTCAACTCATTTATACTATTATAAATTTTTATTGCTTTTTTACTTAATTTATTATGATTTTTATAATTTTTATTAACTTTTATTAATTTTCATAATTTTTATTAAATTTTTATAATTTTATTAAATTTTTATTGAAAAATTTTCTCCTAGATTTTTATCTATCCTATTTCAAAATCTAAATCTTTATTTTTATTTTTCTAATATTTTTATTTTTTTTTATGAATTTTTACATTTTTATCATTTATTATTATACTTACTATTTTTATTTTCTTTCAAGGTAAGTATGAAGGGCAAATCCGGAATTTCAGAAAAATTACATTTAGTCCAGTACCTAATTTTTAGTACCGAATTACATGTGGTACTAAAATTTCTGATTTTATCCAGTACGTAATTGGTCTTTAGTCCAGTACTTCCTTCATGTGTGGCAACCAAACGAGGGACAAAAAATTTTGTCCAGTCTAGTGCCGAATTTCAATGCCAACCAAACGCTACCTTAGTATTTTAATTTTATTTATTTTTATAATTAATTATTTAAATATTAAAATATTAATTTATTATTTAAATTATATTTATTTTTATAATTAATTGTCTAAACTTTACTCCTTATAATTAACTACGTGAATTTTATTTATTTTTATAATTAACTATCCAATTTCATAATACTTATAGATAATAAATTAATATTTTTAAATTTTAGATTATTAATTATAAAAAAATAAAATTTAAATGTGACATTAACTTTTTTTAATTTATTAAATGCCGAAATGGTATAAATGAAGGAGGAAAAGAAAGTGGAAAAGGTTGTTGCACAAGGTTTTGTTGAACACATTGGACGTTATACCGATAATCTTATGGAGTTACATAAGCAGAGAACAATGGAGGCTTGACACTCGTCATGATTTTGGGGCTTCAAGGGTCACCATCAAATTTCAATAATATGAAGGGGAATGCCTAGGCTGCTTTCATTAGATGATACCTAGTGAAACTCAACCAATTAGAGTTTGGAAAAAGAGGCAAGTATGATTTTTTTTTTATTTTTACCAAAAATTATTTTTCATAGGTTGCATAAATTATAGTTTTTGGGCCTTAGGGTCATCATCCTATTCCTATATACCCATTTTCTAGAAGGCTAATAGCTTAGAAAGTGTTATTACTTGATTTAGAGCAAAAACCAATTCATCTTGGAAAACTTAAGAGCCAAGAGTATGGATTTCTGAATCACTGCTTGTTTTGATAAGATATATATCATGGTTTTTGGACTTCTAGGGTCACTATTAGAACGTAACATTTTTTTGGAAGGAGAATTAATAAGGAGGTTCCTTTAAATTACTTGGAGTGAAAAACTAGTGGATACGGCTCTCAAAAGCTGCGTAGGCACAAGCATGGAGTTTTATTTTTATTTTTATTTTATTTTAATTACCAGTTTATGTAAGTTATAAATTATGGGAATGATTATTATTGAAAATAATTAAAAAAATTTAGTTAGCATTTACTTTATGTAAGTTTGTATTTACGTTTTTTACTTCATCCTATTAATTATAGTATTAAGTTAGGAATACAAATCAAATTATTAGGTTACCTATATTTGGTCATTGATTGGAGTATTAATGAAAATATGATAAACATAATATTTAAACTTATATAATATCTATTTTTAATGAAGTGAAAATAAAAAAATCTCGAGAATTAAAATTCTTTTTTTTTTTCAAATAAATATGATAATAAAAAGTTGAAAGGAAATTTCTCTACTACCTCTTCATAAAATTCTTAAACTGCCACAGTGTTACGTTATGGTTAATTAGCTCTAACTGTATTCATTCTGCTAAATTAGGCACACCTATTACTACCAAATTAGCGTGGTCTCATCAACTCTCTGTATTTAGACATTTCATATATTGAAATTCATTTGCATTTGAAGTCTTTTTCACTGGATCATTTACTTTCTTCAAGAACTTTCACATTTATAGTTAGATGGATGCACCCATAACTAGGCAACGAGTAAGCTTTTCCTTCATGGTAAAAATGGGCAAGAAAGAAGCCTAATCTTGTCTTGTCCTTCCTTTTTTTCATTGTATGATTTATGGAAAAAAAATTTGTATAATCACTTAAAAACTACTATATAGTATAGTCACATTATATTATCTTGAACTATAATATATAAAATTTATTACCGGTATAAATTCTATAAAAACTATTAATAAACCTTATACACTATAGTTCGGGATAACGTACTGTAATTACATTATATAATTACTTATTATACCTTAGAATTTTCCATAATCTATTAAAAAATCTTATTAGCGTATTTAACATAAATGCCATAAAAGCAATAAAACAACTAAAATTAGTACTATATTGAATATATACTTCCATTATATTATTGTATTGTCTAAAAGAATGAGTATAACTGCATACTTCCACTATATTATTGTATCGTCTAAAAGAATTAGTACAACTGCATGAACACAATACTAAAACACAATTATAAATAATATTAATAAAAAAATCCCTTTTTCTTATATATAGCAAGCATCAACTAGAAAAAGAAAGGCGATGGAAAAATCAAAACCTATGTTACAAGCAATCTTTCACACACATCTTTGAGGTTATCTCCATCATTTCACTTAGTTAATTAATAATATGAGCGCTCTTAAGGTAGTCGTATGGATATTAAAAATCCTTAAGGTGGGATATTTTCCCATTAGTATACTCAAGATACTTGCCTCGACTACCTATTAGGAAGTTAATGTAATAGCTTATTTGTGCTCATTGCGCTTGGAGTCATAAAATTCTATTACAAGCAAACCATGCATCAAGTAGCAAATTTATTGAAATTAAAGATTCAAGAATACTTTGTGCAATAGAATACACTACGTTAACAGTTAGAAATAACGGTGTAGTGCATCCACAACAACCAAATATCAGTATAACCTTGAAAACAACATTTGCAAATAGCAAGAAACTGTTAATGTTGACAGGAGTTAAAAAGGGAGAGTAAGAACATTAATGCATAAGGCAAAACACACATCACTAGTAATAAGCCTATGACAATTTACACAAATATCCAACATCATAGTATGATCAAATTCACTTAGTTAGTATCAAGATGTTAACTTTTTACATCCAGTGGATAAACCACAAATCTCAAAAGAGCTCCCTACTTTTTTAGTTGGTACACAATAGTAAACTAGATAAATGGCGCACAAAAAGAGTAAATCTTTATGCACTTGATGACATTAATCTCTACAACAAGATCCAAGGTTTTGTTCATATCCAATTGAGAGAAATAGTATGAATGATTGCTTCATCGGCATATGATGGCCTTTCGAGTTGAGGATGCTTGAATTCATCATATGTTGAGTTAGAAGAAAAGATAATGGCTTCTTCTAAAATGTCTAGACTACACATCAACAAGACTAGTTGACAATCCCCTACAGAACCTAATCCTTTAGAAAACTTTCTACCTAAATAAGAATTTAAACTCCTAGGTATGAGATGTCAAGTGTCAAATTTCTTTACCCAAGATGTTTTGCCACCATATTCCTTCATTACCCAATTTTGTAATTTGTGTTTCAAAAGCTATATTATTAAGGATGCAAAGAAACCCTCTTAACATGCTCAGATAAAAATCTATTAAGTCATATAGACGATTGGGTGTTGATATTGGCCTAAATTTCTCGTCAGCCAAGATAAATGAGATTATACCGAGCAAACTTTCCGTCCAATAAGTCCAATGGACTTTTCTATTGAAAAGGCATGCGGGACCATCACTAATAAAAAGAGTTGTCATCCCTATACTCCTTCAATTTGTCCTCCCACCACTACCCAAATCACATATCCTAACCTCATAAATATGACTATTATCACAACTCCCATTAACCATGATCACTTTAAACAACATAGTGATTTCATCAAATCCAAAATCATATGGAAGACAACCCATCGATAATCTCTATTATAATTTAACAGCGTGGGGAAAAAATATCATTGACGATTAAACGGGTTCATGATGAAAATCCAATCTTCGCTGCCTAAACACAGTAAGCCATTACACGAGCCAATGAAATAATTATTATAAGGACAAGGATTGCTTGGCAAGTCGATTACTATTAGCAGAGAACTCGTTTTATCGATTAAGTCCACCAAGTACAACTCGAAGCATCGTTTCAATATGGGTACTCGGTTTTCATTAGGTTTGGACATGGAATGACAGTAATGCAGTTGACGAGATAGTGCGTCTTTAAAGATATGTTACTCCATCTTTTGCAGGCATACCTTAGATTTGGCAAATCTGGGGTTGGAACCCTAGGTAAAATGATCATGATCACTTTAGCTAGGAGAGACTCCATCCTAATGTCGAAGAATTCTACAGCATGTTGGGATTGAGCATTCAACTTCTTTTTCTTCTCCATGAGGAGTTGAACTAAACTTTAGCGTAACCTAAAACCTTCTATCTCGTTATAGTTGAAGGACAACAAAGCATAAGTGAAAGTGCAATCTTGTCAAACCCAAATGACCATTTTTCACTTAAAAATAAACCAGTCAACCATGCATCCGCGTCCACTTATATATATATATATATATATGAGATAAGATTACCAAAAGAAAAAATATAAAACTAATTTACGATACTATCTAATCGAATTCAAAGATGTCTATACCGATAAGTTCAAAAATTATGACAAGTATCATATTCAATTACTGAATATATCCCACAATAAAAATGGAAACGGAATATATAAAACTTTTATCTAAATTTTATCTCGGTCAACCATTATAAAATAAACTAGGGCATTCATATTCATGTAAAAAAATTTGACTGTCCATTGGCTCTTATTTCTTTTATTGTGTAAACCTGCTTGGCCAAAAATTTTGGTATCTTAAGGTCAAGTGACATTGTAACACTACAACAATTTTGATATTTAGTGACGTTTATTAAATATCACCAAAAATAAAGTAAATGTTACAGAAGATATTTAATAACATTTATTAAATGTCACTAATAAACATCATAAAAGGTTTGTTACGGAAAGTATTTTATGATATTTAAAAAATAAACATTACTAATACTATAAACAACAGCAAAATTCAGTAATAGTAATGCTTAAATGCCACTAATAAGTAATATTTAGTAACGTTTAAATGTTACTAAATGTTAACAATTTGACGTCAAAATTGTTTACCAAAAATTTATATTTTTAGTAACGCTTAAACATCATGAAAAGCATAACATTTGATAGAGTTTAAATATTATTAAAAAAAAAAGTTTAAACGTCACTAATAAGTAATTTTTTTATAATTTTTAAATGTTACAAATGTGTAATATTTGGTAACATTTAAGTAACAAAAATACAATGTTTGATAGCATTTAAACATCACAAAAAATAATTGTTATAATATGATAAATCTATTTATAAATGTATTAATTTAAACCTGTAATAAAAGAGTATACAATTAAATAATAATAAAGGTCATAAAAGTGGACATTTGCATATAAGCTTATAATCGTCTACTTCCAGCATCAACTAAAAGCTTTAGAAAAGTTACAAAAGTGGACATTAACATATCCTAAATAATATGTCCAAACTTTACAGAACTTAGTGGTAAAATAAACTCTATTCATAGCTTACTCTTGCCCAAATTGATAATCAACTTCCAAAAAGTGACCATATAATAAACTGTAATTCATAAACTAGCTATTCTATTTTTCAGTCTAATTATCATCTACCAAAAAGTCAATAACAAAATAAATCATTATTCACAAATTACTTTCTTCCCCACTTTCATCACCCTCTTCGAAAAAGGTTACAACCAAAATGAATTCCTTTCACAAGCTAATCTTCTTCATCACTTTCACTATCATTATCATGATCAGGGGGGATTAAAGAAGGCCTAAACTCTCCATTACTTAGAGATCCTGTCACATAAATGTATAAAAGGCGTAACATAACTTAATTAATATAACGATGTAATAAACATGATTGTAATGTTTAATAAATCACCTGAATTAGATGAGAAGTCCAAATAAAACCTTTGCAAAACTTTAAATAGATTGTTTAGCTACAAAAAAGATTATAATCTAGTCAAAGACTAATCTTATGGGAAAAGAGAGATATAGTACTCTACATGGAAAATAGAAGATTCCATCAACTACAAATATCATTACTTCTTAAATAATAGAAATATCAACATCATCTAAAACAATAGGATTGTAACTTAAATCAATTTTTACCAAGAAAAAACTTATTTAAACAACATAACAACTAAGACACCATTCGAAAAATAAAATAAGCCTTCAAGAAAAATAGAAAAAATTGAACTTCAAATTAGGTCAAAAAAAACAAGATATACCTTATCTTCTTAAGCCCATTGTAAATTTTTTTAATTCTTTAAACTGAACATCTCGCGTTTTGCTCAATTATTTCTTCGCATCAAGTTCTTCTCGCAATCTTTTATTTTCTTCATTTTTGGACACCTGATTCTACATTGATTTTCCAATAGCCAGTGGTCCATAACCATAACCAAGATGGTAATTTGTCCTAGAATTTGCATTCATATATTGATCAACAATCTCTGAAGAAGACTTTGGTTTGTCTAAACTTTGTGACTCTTTAAATAATTAAACCATTTTAGCCTATATTATTAATAACAAGGACAAATGTTAAAAACATTCACCCCATAGTATATACTAATTTTGTAATGTAAAAATGCATCCTTTATACTGATATATCATTTGCAACTTGTTGAGAGACCCAACCACTAATATCATTTGATCTAATCTCACAAAATAAAGTTTGCTTGAAGAATTCAATAACATCATATGCCTCTTTGTGTTGCTCAATCTAATTGAATAAATGACAAAATATTAAATATCTAACCAATTTCACTATCAAATATATAACATTATCTAAAATACTTACATACTCAAGCTTCCTACTTTCAAAGGACTTACTCCCAACCCTATGCAGATATTTTACACAATTGTGTGCATATTTTCTATTCATTGACTTTGTTTTCTATTAGTCAAAATAAGAAATAAATTATTGAAATCATTTTCTCATATTATAAAGAAGTATTGCTTAATGAGAACTTACCTTTTCAAATGGATCATCTAATTCTAGAATATTCATCTCTTCCAAGCACTCATGATTCCACATATCTATGACCATTTTCCAATCCTCATCACTACAAGTCCTTGGTCGTGCATTACCACCCTCCTTTTTTCCACTTTTTGTGAACATCACATCAGAGTTTCCTATGAAGATGTCCCATCGATCTATCAGCCTCATGGAATTTATCTGGATCACTCATAATATCATCAATGTTGAGTCAATTTTGCAAAACAAAGTTTAAGTTATGACAATTGAAAATAGAGAATAATTTTCATATCATAATTAATTGATATAAAGACGTCCCAACTTGTGCTTTTGCCCAAGCCCGCTTCTCTCTGATGCTGGAAGTGTTCTCCAATCACCCTTAAGATATAGTGGCAATAAGTCCCTACAAGCTTTCCCAATCTCATATGCTAATTTAGCTACTGGTCTCTCGTAATTAGTTGGCCTATGGAAGCATCAAACTCTATTACCATCCTAACATTTCTTCTATTATTCTCCTTCTCTAGTGCTTGTCCTTTATATAAACTTCTCCTATTGAATAGGATGATGTGTGCATTAACTACAACACAGGAAAAACTATTTAGTAACATTCACTAATTTTTATGTAACAAGTTATATGAACAATTAAGCTACACGCAATTACCTAAGCCAATAATAGAAGTAAGTGGAGAGTTATCCAATGGATTTGTATGTACACATTGTTGGTGACAACATGAGTATGCATGGGGAGAGCATCTGCTACAATTGAATCAGAGCTAAGGAATTTAATATATGTTGAGTATCTTCAGGAGATGGATGTTGCTCTACTTCAGGAGATGGATGTTTCTCCACTGGAGGCAATGGATGTTGCTCTTCCTCAACATCTTGAGAATTTGATGGTGTATTAAAAATGGTTTAGCCTTTCGTATAGTCCTTACTCGCCTTCTTTGTGCAACCTTTCATCTTCTAACCATTACGATCCTACAATTGAATATTAAGATCATTAAGTAAGTAGTTATGTAAATAAAAACATGACACAAAAATGAAATGAACAGTTCATGTGATTCATGTGGATAAAAATATGATAAAATAAAATCAAGACTTAAAAAGGATAAAGTAACATTGTATTTAACTTAATTATGTTTGTTAGCTAAGATTTGGTAGCATCATGATGATACAAATATCATTAGAGTAGCATCTAATTTACATGAATATAATTAAAAAACTCACAACCCTCATCACTATTATCGTAATCCATAAGTGTTTCATCCACTTCATCATCTTCATCTTCATAGTAATCGAAATCATCATGATGTTGTGTGTCATTTAAACCTTGGACAACCCTCTCTACATCTCCAACAATAGTCTCAGCATATACAT
This sequence comes from Laguncularia racemosa, assembly GCA_037954665.1. Lineage (NCBI taxonomy): Eukaryota > Viridiplantae > Streptophyta > Magnoliopsida > Myrtales > Combretaceae > Laguncularia > Laguncularia racemosa. Next base: position 484,062 of record JBBMOL010000323.1, on the reverse strand, counting down.
ATGTGTAAACACTCCAATTTTGTCCTCTAATCATAATTAATGTTTTTTTTTTCATTTTTCTTCTATTTTTCATATAGGAAGGAAAAATAATGACAAAAAATAAAATAAATAGAATAATACACCAATATTGGAAAATGAAGGTAAAAATAACAATAAAAGATATTTAGGGATTTTTATAAAATTTTAGAACTTCAAAATAATATAAAATTAATAAAAATTGCCACGTTTATATACAATTTGCATTAAATACAAAACTGAGATTTGAGCCAGCTCACTAGCTCAAGTGCACACCTAGGATGCATGTGAACAGCGAGATCGAGGGTTTAAATCCTGGGAAGGCACTTTGTGCCATTTTTGCGTTTTTTTTTTTTTTTACCAAGCTGCCATGTGTCAACAGCTGATTAGATGACATGAGCGCACGCCCTAGCGCGTGCTGTCTTCTACCTCCATCTAAGATCGACGTCAACACAGGAAGAACGGAATCTAGCTGTTTTGATTCGAATTTTTACATAAATCCAGTAGATCTTTAACTAAAAGAGGATAAACATCATCAAATTAACATTAATCCTAACAGAAAATCAAAGATTTACACGGAAAAAAAAAAAAAAAAAGAGGATGAAGATAGGTCTCAACCGTATGTCAAATCTAAGCATATCCAGAGGATTTTCGTGAGTCTATAAATAGGACTCAACAAAAGGAGGAAACACAAGCAATTGGAAGGAAAAGAAGTAGAAGAATACACGAGAAAAACCTTCGCCGAAGTTCTCTCTCTCTCTCTGTCAAACCCTCACCATAGCCACTCGAAGGTGGTTCTTAACGAAAACCACCACCACCATTGGATTCCTCACCCTCAAAAGCCTTGGAAACACCACCCCCCCCCCCCCCCCCCCCCCCCCCCCCAATCGATGAAAACAACCACTAGAAAGACGTCGTCGAAGAGCTCTAGTTGCCGTGTACCTAATCTGACCCGACTCAACCTGAACCGTGACCTATGTCCAGGTTAGTCGGATCTCTCCATTTTTTTATTTTTTTGTTTATATATATAAAAATAGAAAACCCTGTTCTTATTAATAATAAATAAATAAATGATAGAATAGAATAGAAAATAAAAAATATATAAAGATGTATTTTTTTTTAGGAATGTATTAATAGGACCAGGTTTGGAGTTTTTTAAAGAAATAAATATATATGTCTATTATAATTAATAGATAATTAATAAAAATAATAATAAAAATAATAAATACTTTTATCACTTAGAAAACTTCTTTTCATGAAATAAATGAATGAAAATAATTGATATTTTTTTTCAAAATTAGAAGTTTTAGTTTTTTTTTTTCAAAATTAAGAAATAAAACCTAGTTATAGAGATTTCTTTAAATAAATTTAAATAGTAATAAACGTAAACCTAGCATGTTTTCGTAATTAAAATTAACTAACCCACTAAAGTTTTATAAAAAAGCAAACTACGGCATATTTGATCCCAAATAGCGGGTACGTAAGCATCCTTATGGGGCAACTCTAAAAAGAATAAAAAAAATTCAAATCATTGTTAGTATAATGATGGGTGTCGAATCCAACAAAAATAAAACCTACTCCTAAACAATTATAAGATTTTGCATATAGTGGTGAGTAGGGTCGAATCCACAGAGATTGGTTAAACTTATTTCTATTCAAGGAGAATAAAAGGAAAAGGAAAATGGGGGGTTTGGTTTGTGAATTGAACAAAGTTAAAACAAGATAAAAAAAATTGTATATTGATAAAAAGCCTAGCCAAAGGAATCAAGATGGTTTAATTCTAGGAATTGATCATCGATGCAAATGTTCTCTATTCTTGTTCCTAGATAAATTGGTTATGGCTATTAACAAGCTCTAACAACCTATCTCTCATTACTTCCTCGATAACCTCAGACAAGCGCTTTGAATTATTTCTCTTATTGATTAAACAACCCTTAGACAAGCGCTTAGGATTTAATCCATCAATAGCATTAAGATCTAGAGAGACCACCAATTCATGCAAGTAGATTATGAGATAACCTATTTAAACATGATCACACACCTCCATAACATGAATTCGATCATCTCTTTTATAACCAAACATGTTATTGCGTCACTAAGACTAGAACAATCAAACAATTACGGATTTGATGTGCTAGTTGACAATATATTAACTTGCTAATTGAGTAAAAGAGCTCTATTCATACCAATCAACAAAGATAATAATGACAAAACGATTAGAAGATATATGAATACCCGAAAACAAAGAATAGAATAAATACAAATCAATTAGACCTCACAAGTCGTGGAGAATTAAACATCTATGACCCTTTGGCTAGAAAAAGTAGCTTAGCTACACATGTTCATCAATAAAACGAAAATAAAAGATAGAAACATAATGAACCGTGTTGCCTGCTTTGCCTCCTAGTTTCCTTCTTGTCTCCAAGGTGATTCCAGATTCCAAAGTTCAAAAGTTGTCCTAACCCTCTAGGGTTGGTTCTATTTATACTATTAGATGGATAGCATGTGATCTTTTGCTAGCAAGATACGAAAATATCTTTCCTTTTTCAAGTAGATTTCGAGAAGTGAAGATTACGTCTGCCTGGCACGCCTCACCACACGGTCGTGGATCAAGCCGTGCCATCCTCTGTGCATATTCTTCAAGTCTTCACCCGCGCCCAGTGTGAACCACGGTTAGACACACGGCAAGATTTCAAGCCGTGTCTTCATCTGTCCATAATCTTCAAGTCTTCATCCGTGTTCAGTGTGTACCACGGTTAGACACACGGCTAGATTTCAAGCCGTGCCTTCATCTGGTTGATGTTCCACACTTTCTTCTCCTTGGTCCTGGCTTCCACCACGGCTTCAAGCACGGTTTCTCCCACGGGTTCCACCACGGCCGTGCCTTCAGCCGTGTCTCTCTCTGTTAAAAGTCCTCATTTTCGCCTTCTTATCCAGTGTGTAACACGGTTTGAACCTTAGCTGTGCTTCAAACCGTGCTTCCTCCGGTGGTGTAATTTCTTGTCTTGATCTAAGTTGTAGATGACTTCTCTAAAATACTTGAATTAGCATCCTTGACTCCATTTAACCTGATTTATCACGATGATAGAATTAAAGTACCATTTCCTTACGATTTCTATAAAATCAATAATAATTTAACACAATTTATACTATAAAGATTGAGTATAAAATGTCTCTATCAAATTCCCCCACACTTAAACTCTTGCTTATCCTCAAGCAATTGCATCAAATCAATTGAGAAATCTGTCATAGATTATACAAACTTTCTTTTCATCATTCCAAGCATCTTATTCATTTGTAATTCATGACTTATAATTTAATGTCTACTACTTCAACCCAATTGGTTTCCTGTGATCAAATTACTTTGGATAAAATTCAATAGCTAATCTAAACAAAACAAACTTTAATCCTCATGTTTAGCAAAAGAATTTTTATTCCAAAAGTAAATACTTAATCCACTAAGGAAAAACACCCAATTAAACTTCATTGGATATTATCAAGCATATAATCCTTGCAGTATAAAGTAAAAGCATATGGTATAAGCTCTTTGCTAGATATTCTCCCTTTTATACATCTTTGTTTTATTCAATGAATGTTCACATTCATGTTCTTTTGATTTATTCAAGCATCTATTTTGACGGGTTTTTGCCCGCTTCTTTTCATGAACTTTTGCCTTTTTCGCCCTTATCGTTATAGTGAGTTCATTGAGTCGGCAACATCCCGAGCTCATCACTCAAGTGACCGGGTTTTGAGATACCCCTACGGACTCTTCCTCACTCTAACATTCAAGTTTGAATACTCTTAACTCAATTAGTTGAATCATTGGAGTAATGGCTATGCTTGATTCTTTTTTTTTTTTAAGTGTTATGTTTGCTTTACAAACAACTTCAAAGAGTATACAGTAGCTAATATAACCTAGAAGTAAACTTGTTTATTTTTCACTTAGGGACTCGACTTACTCTTAGACTTCCAATTCTAAAGCTAAATACAAGGTAAATTTGTTTCTTAAAGATTTCACTACTTAATTTTAACCATGTATTCTAATCACAACAGTGGGTGAGTAAAGCATTTTAACAAGTCAATTTCACATTTTGTAGATGCTTATTACAACATTTAGTACAATCTCTAGATTTCATGATAATTTTGAAAAACTTTGGCTTAAAATTGCTTAAGGACAAACATTCAGAGTATAAGTTAGTTCTCTATTCTCTATATTTTATTATCCTCTCCCCCACACTTAGCTTGAACAGTGTCCTCACTGTTCCTAATTTAGCACAATTGAAGAGGAATTAACAACATAAAGGACATTAGAGAATAAGAGAAAGGAAATATTGGTACTTCCCTGGTATTGGAGTGCTCCCTTTAAGCTCTGGAAAGTGTCATCTAATGATATGTATCCTTGCTGCAGCCGATCCAAAGAGTTCAAAACTACACTAAAATCAAAACAAACTAAACTAAAACAAAACAAAACTAAAACAAACCAAAACTAATGCAAAACAAAACTTTTTTTTTTTTTTTTTTACATGGGTTGCCTCCCATGAAGCGCCTTTCTTTAACGTCTTTGGCTAGACGTTCCTGGTTAAATATTCGGATAAGGATTTGGATTCCAGCCTTGGTGCCTGTGGTAATGGGTTAATAACATCCGCAACAAAAACAGGGGAGATATCGTTAGGGTGTTTCATGGCATCATAAATATGAAATTTAATCACTTCACCATCAAACTCCATAGTGAGAGTGCCATCATTTACATCGATTTTCGTTTTAGAAGTCTTAAGGAATGGTCGCCCTAATAATATCAGTGATGAAGTATGAGAATCACTATCGTCCATGTCAAGCACATAAAAATCAGTAGGAAAAACCAACCCATTGACTTGAACTAAAACATCCTCTAGAACTCCCTCAGGATAAACATTGGACCTATCAGCAAGTTGAACAATAATACCCGTTTCCTTTAAAGGACCAACATTTAAACGTTGATAAACAGACAAAGGCATGACATTGATAGAAGCTCCTAGATCACACATGGCTTTAGCGATTCCAAGACTACCTATTTTGCAAGGAATAGTAAACATACCTGGATCCTTGCATTTAGGAGGAAGCTTCTTCTGAATAATAGCTGAAACATTTTCACTCACACTAATCTTTTCATTGCCTTTTAACTTCCTTTTGTTAGTGCACAAGTCCTTGAGGAATCTAGCATAGTGCGGTATTTGCTTAATTGCATCAAGTAAAGGAATATTTACCTCGACTTTACGAAACGTTTCCAGAATCTCTTTTTCTCCCGCTTCCTTCTTGGATTTCGCTAATCTGGAGGGGAAAGGAGGTGGTATCAATGTGACCTTCGATGGCTCATCTAGAGACTTGCTAATCTGGTCGCCCTGCTGGCTCGGAGTCGAAGTCTCTTTCTTGGTCTCTTCCTCAAGATTAGAGGGATTTCCTTTCTTATTTGATCCCTGCAATTCTGTTCCACTTCTCAAGGTAATTGCATTAACGCTTTGCTTTGGGTTTGTAATAGTTTGAGAAGGTAACTTACCTTGAGTTTCTAACCTATTGATAGCTGAAGCAAGTTGGCTTACCTGATGCTCCAAGTTTTGAATGCTTTGCTTTGTTTCCTCCTGAAATTGTTTGGTATTCACAGCTAGAGACTTAACAATATCCTCAAGGGGCATACCTGAAGTGGAAGGAGCTTAGGGTACGTGGTGTGATGGCTTTGGCTGGAATTGTTGGACATGTTGAGGGTTATTGCCATATCGGAAGTTAGGATGATCCCTCCATCCGGGATTGTAAGTGTTTGAATAGGGATCATATTTCCTTTGTGGCTGTCCTGGGAATCCGCCTACAGCATTGGCGTGTTCATGGTTGTCATCTTGCAATGTGGGACACATGTCGGTCGGATGACTAGGAGCAGCACAAATTCCACAAGCTTTCACCTGTTGGGTATTTCCAAGAGCTAGCTGCTGCACAAGGGAGGTAAGATTAGAAATTTGATGTTCAAGGTTAGACACATTTACCTCATTTACCTTCCTTGAAGATGCATTATGCCTATACCCAAATTGTTGCGAATTGGCAGCCATAATGGAGATCAATTCCCTAGCTTGACCAGGGGTTTTGTTTACTATGGCGCCTCCACTTGCAGCATCCATCATCTTTCTTTCCATCGGAAGTAGGCCTTCGTAGAGATATTAGATGAGGAGTTGTTCGGATATCCCATGTTGTGGGCAGCTTGCACACAGTTGCTTGAACCTTTCCCAATACTCATGAAGAGTCTCGGTATCCCTTTGTTTTATACCACAAATTTCTCTTTTTATACCAGCGGCTCTGGATGCGAGGAAGAATTTGTCCAAGAAAAGCCTTACCATATCTGTCCAAGTGGTGATAGAACCTGGAGGCAAATAAAACAACCAATCTTTAGCTTTAGTACTTAAAGAAAATGGAAAAGCACGTAGCTTGATTTGATCGTCAGTTATTCCTTGCGGCCTCATACTAGAACACACTATATGGAACTCTTTCAAATGCTTATGAGGATCTTCATTCTCAAGACCATGAAATGTAGGTAGCAGATGTATCAACCCAGATTTCAATTCGAATTCCACGGCTAGTTCGGGGTAGTGAATACAAAGTGGTTGTTGATTCACATCCGGTGCAGCCAACTCCCTTAAGGTTCTCTCGAGATTTGCCATGTCGTCCTCTTTTTCAGAATCAAGGGATGAATCAGACAAGTCCGATACTAAGTTCGGTCCGGGGGATGATCTAGCTTCTCGTCGCAGCCTCTTTAGAGTCTTCTCAATCTCCAGATTATAAGTTAGTTCACCTGTCTGAGAAGAACGAGTCATACAAGAATAGAAATAAATTTGACACCAATCCCCGGTAACGGCGCCAAAATTTGATGGGTGTCGAATCCAACAAAAATAAAACCTACTCCTAGACAATTATATAATTTGCATATAGTGGTGAGTAGGGTCGAATCTACAGAGATTGGTTAAACTTATTTCTATTCAAGGAGAATAAAAGGAAAAGGAAAAGGAAAATGGGGGGTTTGGTTTGTGAATTAAACAAAGTTAAAACAAGATAAAAAAATTGTATATTGATAAAAAGCCTAGCCAAAGGAATCAAGATGGTTTAATTCTAAGAATTGATCATCGATGCAAATGTTCTCTATTCTTGTTCCTAGATAAATTGGTTATGGTTATTAACAAGCTCTAACAACCTTCTCTCCATACTTCCTCGATAACCTCAGATAAGCGCTTTGAATTATTTCTCTTATTGATTAAACAACCCTTAGACAAGCGCTTAGGATTTAATCCATCAATAGCATTAAGATCTAGAGAGACCACCAATTCATGCCAGTAGATTATGAGATAACCTATTTAAACATGATCACACACCTCCATAACATGAATTCGATCATCTCTTTTATAACCAAACATGTTATTGCGTCACTAAGACTAGAACAATCAAACAATTACGGATTTGATGTGTTAGTTGACAATATATTAACTTGCTAATTGAGTAAAAGAGCTCTATTCATACCAATCAACAAAGATAATAATGACAAAACGATTAGAAGATATATGAATACCCGAAAACAAAGAATAGAATAAATACAAGTCAATTAGACCTCACAATTCGTGGAGAATTAAACATCTATGACCCTTTGGCTAGAAAAAGTAGCTTAGCTACACATGTTCATCAATAAAACGAAAATAAAAGATAGAAACATAATGAACCGTGTTGCCTGCTTTGCCTCCTAGTTTCCTTCTTGTCTCCAAGGTGATTCCAGATTCCAAAGTTCAAAAGTTGTCCTAACCCTCTAGGGTTGATTCTATTTATACTATTAGATGGATAGCATGTGATCTTTTGCTAGCAAGATACGAAAATATCTTTCCTTTTTCAAGTAGATTTCGAGAAGTGAAGATACGTCTGCCTGGCACGCCTCACCACACGGCCGTGGATCAAGCCGTGCCATCCTCTGTGCATATTCTTCAAGTCTTCATCCGCGCCCAGTGTGAACCACGGTTAGACACACGGCAAGATTTCAAGCCGTGTCTTCATCTGTCCATAATCTTCAAGTCTTCATCCATGTTCAGTGTGTACCACGGTTAGACACACAGCTAGATTTCAAGTCGTGCCTTCATCTGGTTGATGTTCCACACTTTCTTCTCCTTGGTCCTAGCTTCCACCATGGCTTCAAGCACGGTTTCTCCCACGGGTTCCACCACGGCCGTGCCTTCAGCCGTGTCTCTCTCTGTTAAAAGTCCTCATTTTCGCCTTCTTATCCAGTGTGTAACACGGTTTGAACCTTGGCCGTGCCTCAAACCGTGCTTCCTCCGGTGGTGTAATTCCTTGTCTTGATCCAAGTTGTAGATGACTTCTCTAAAATACTTGAATTAACATCCTTGACTCCATTTAACCTGATTTATCACGATGATAGAATTAAAGTACCATTTCCTTATGATTTCTATAAAATCAATAATAATTTAACACAATTTATACTATAAAGATTGAGTATAAAATGGCTCTATCATATAATTATTATATCAATTTTTCTAGTATTTTCTTTTTATGCTAAAAGAAGATATTTTAACATAATTTAGATTTTAGAAGGATAAGGTGGTAACTTTAAGGTTTTAATAGGATAGCACCCGAGTTGAGAATCTCTGGTTTTTCTTTCTTTTCTTTTTTTCTTTTCTAAAAAAAAAAAGAGAGAGATTTCGTTAACTAGTTGTTCAGATTAGAATTAATCCACTCAATTAATTCTAATTCAATAATTTTTCCCAACTCCAGTTGGATGGCGACTCCAAATAAATAAAAACTTCCTAATTCAAGTCGATGATTTATATTGGATGAGCATAGAATCTAATATGAATCAAATTAGGGAGGTAATATAAAGTTTTAAATTAGACTCAACAAGATGGCGACTCCACTGAGGACCCATAGTGGGTTAGCCACCTAAACCTTCTGAAATCATCATTTCTAGATATCTTTAATTAGCTCTTATGTTGTGAAATATTGTTTACACTAATGTTTGTATCTATTCGTGATCCAAGTATTTAATAAGGATTAGTTCTTTTTAATTCTATTGAGTTTTCATCCCAGGTCGTCTTAAGACCCTAGGATAGGGAGCCATTGTGTAAGTTCCAAGTGAAGTGAAATAATCATCGCCCAGGGCTGATTAGGCTACCCCATTCAATGCTTTGATAGGGCCTAAGATCCATTTCTTCGAAAATGTGGGAGGCCATAGAGCTTGGGAACCTTTAGATCCCACCTTTTTGCATACATGAAATCATGAACCAGCAAATGATTAATGATGTAATTTCTTTCTTTGGAGTTCAGATGTAGTCGCTTGTAAAAGAATTTTTATGGTGTTTTGTAAGACATTTGTTTGTAATTAGGAATTTTTATTGTAATTATGCTAGATGGCTAACGATGTAATTGATTGCCTCCTTTGCAAAGAAATTCGGGTTTGTAAACCTTTGGATCCTAAACTAGTATTAGACCATTGGTTCACCTTATACAGCCCTAAAGACCAAACCTTCTTCTAGAGCAAAACAGGGCCCATTCTCTCGCTGATGAAAATGGATGTCAACCTACCTTTAATTCGGGCTATATTACACTACTGGGAAATTGAGCTCGTAGCTTACTTTATTGGGCCACATGAGATCACACTAACTATAAAGGGATATACTCAGCTTCTCCAAGCCCCTCCACTTTCTAATGGGGTGTATGTACCAGATTTAGAGGCTGAGCTAGCGAGCATCTTCAACAAACTTCTAGGAGTTCGCAAAGCAGTGATTAACCGAGCATTGGAAAGCTGCAACAGGTATTGCCTTCGAATGGATGAATTGGAAGCTTGGTTTGTGGCTCGATGTGATGATGGGAACAAGAAGGACATCTTATGTGGAGATCCCAAGAGCTACAGATAAAGACGGGTTTATACTTTCATCTTAACAGCATTTGCAACCATCCTCTTCCCTACCGGGATTTTCCACATTCATTATAGTCGTAGAATTGGTATTCCAGTTCTTAGAAAGGAAATCTTACATCTCGGCCCTACTAACTAAGCAGATTCAAAACCTAAATTTCGTAAAAAAAGAAGGGTCATGGAATTCACCGCTCGAACATCAACCTCATCCTAATCTGGTTCGTAAGCTATCTCAAATGTTTTAGGCTAAACATGGTTAGGAAATTATTAACCCAACAAGTAGATCTCATAGGTTCTTCCATAGAGAGGATGAAGGTGCCAGATGATCTTTCCAGCCACAATTGGGTGAAAGTGCTCAAAGGTTTCAGTGCTAATGATATTCTATGGATCGCTAGGTGGAGCTGCTGCAATAAGGTTATCCTAATGTGTGAGAACTTTCAAGTTGTTCCATTGATCGGGCTTAATGGGTGCACAGGCTATCATCCAAATTCAGTGGTCCGTCAGTTCAGCACTATTCAAGACATAGTTTACAAACCATCATTAGAAAAAATCACATTTGAATACCAAGACTCGAGCATGTTAGTGGCCAAGAAAATCGCCAAGTTAGCAGAGGTCAAAGCCCTATAGGAAGCCCAGATTGAGAGTCCCAATATAGACCTTGGAGATTTGGATGGGAAAGTAGGCAAACACCGAGTTACTAGAGATTTTGTGATCAACCAACTATATCAAATAGGAGAGAGGGGGTATTGAGTGCTAGATGTCACCTAGCTTATGCCAAACAACCCAAGTCCAGAAATAAATCTATATGGAATAGGTTAAGGCTCGGATGGAGGTCCATTTTAAGATTGCGGACAATAAGAAAGATGTATGGGAGAGTAGATTCAAGAAATCTAACCAAAGAAATAAAGCATTGGAAGCCCAATTAAAGAAGACTCAAATAAGGGTTAAAGCACTAGAAGTCATCGTCAATGGGTAGTCGACACCTACGTAACCAAAGAAGAAGAAGCTTAGAAACTAGGAATTTAGATGATAGCATTTTCTTTTCTCTTATGTTTTCAATAAAAGCGTTGAACTCTAAGTTTTCCATATTAATAAAATTTCGGTATTATTACATCATTAATCAAATGCTGGTCCTTTTCTTTTGCATCCGTGTGAGTATCTTGTTTGCATATTTACTAAAAAATAATAACAATAAAGAAAAGAACAAAGCTAAGAAAATTGAAGAGTTGCTAACAATAAGAGATCCTTTTATGGTCCTAAAAGTTGCTTTTAAATGGTTAACTTAATCCAAGGCTCACAATTACTTACTCTGAACATAAAGCCAAAAACCTCTATAACCTGCTCTCAACTTGAAAGACCCCATTCACTTCAAAAGGTCTCATCATATGTTGATTTAGCCTCGAAACACAAAACCTTCCAACTCTCTCTAATCCTAAGGGTTAAACTTGAACTTTCTCTTCATCAGGAGTTATATAAAATAGACACAAAGACAAGTAATTTTTGGGCACTTTTTTGAAGTGGCTATGGTCAATTACCAATGAGAGCATAAAGAAGACTATCTTAACTAGCTTCCCAAGAGAGCCAAGTTAAGACTAAATCACTTGATAGGGGCACATAACTCCCAAAGACATCATGAGACATGGTGAATATGGGCAAATCTGGTAAAATGGAAAGATATCTCATTTGTTCGAGTAGTTTAAGATAATAAGAGGCAAACCACATCCTGAACACTAACCTTTAAATGCTCGAGAGTTAAGTATTATTAATGTGAGGTTTTTGACTCATTCCTTAAAGGAAGTCTATTTTGAATTTGATACGTTAATCAAAATAATGTTAGGCATTCATTTTTGCTATCTTAAACACAATAATCATTTGCCAACCCCATTTGAGCTTATGTAAAAAGAGTTTCAAATTTTAACCATGTCAAGAACTACCCTACAATAGGATGATTAAGAAGATAAAGACATCAATCAAGAAAAAATGAATTAACTAAATAGTGCTTGCCCTAGTTAAAACAATTCAAGGGTAATTTTTGCCGTTGATAATTTATTTCTTTTGATAAAGAAAAGTCTACATTTTGAAAAAAAAAAAAAAAAAAACTACACATGACCCATAAGAGATTATCACCATTGGGCCCAAAAGAAAAGGAAAAAAAAAACAGAGAGAGAGGGAGAGAAATAAAAAGTAAAAGAGAGAGAAGAAAAAAAAAAGAAAAAAAGAAAAAGAAGGAAAATAAATGAGAAAAGCCAAAAAAAAATGAAGTTAAACTTATACACAATAAAAAAGCCCAACAATACTTGAAAATACTAGGGGCAAATACAAAAACCCGAACATTACAATTCAAATATATACCACCCTTCTTTGAAGACTCCTCCAAATCATTGAAAATAATTTATCTTAAGCAAAAATTGCTAGGGCAAGTATTATTCTAGTTTTCTTAACTTGTAAACCTATGTTGAAATGATGATTCTTTCAAAATAAGACCTTAACATAGGTACTTTTTTGAAACCAAAAGCCTATTGCATTACAAGTCCCAAAAAGGCCTAACAGATTGATCAAAGTATATTACTTACAAGAAAGACCATAATTTTTTGAATAAAAGTCAAGAGTGACATCTAAACCGAGAGATTGTAAAGAAGTCCCCTTATATTAAACCAATTAAGAATGAGATATCTGTTTCCAAATGGAATGAGGGAATTTAAAGTTATTCCTTATTGGCGTTGTTTGGTCCAAATTTTAAATATTGATGCCCCTAAGATGTATATATAAGTCTTAATTACAAGAAACCCCTCAAAAGATAGTTAACTAAACTAAGACAACACTTTTTTCAAGATTAAACCAAATCCTCCAAGCAAAATGAGGCAAAAAAGTAAGTGATTATTGAGTAATAAGGTAGGGCTGCCCTTTATTTGTATTTTTAGGAGCCCTTGTCATACTCTTACTTATTAGCGATGCTTAAAAAAATAATAAAAAAATATTTCTTTTAGAGAAGAAAAGGAAAATTTTCAAAGTTTGCTAGAAAACACTTTGCCACCTTATCCTTAAGTTTCAAAAGAACATTTGTCTTGAAAATTTTTAGAAAAATTTTAGTTATCATTTGTTTAAAAGTCTTAAGTCATTCTAAATTTAGAAAATCTTATCCGTTATTAGAAAAATAAGATTCTTACTTAAGAATTCATTCCTACTATCGGTTAGTTAGCCCACAATGGGGCACATTCCTAGATATCCTCTCTTAGGGTTGCAAGTCTAAAGAGACGCTTCCAACTGTTAGTCAGCCCATAATGGGGCACTTTCCTAGATATCCTCTCTTATGGTTGCAAGTCCAAAGAGACACTTCCCACTATCAATTGTTAGCCCATAATGAGGCACTTTCATAGATGATTTCTTTTTAAGATTTTTAATCTTGTAAGACGCTTCCTATTATTAGTTAGTCAATTCATAAGAGCACTTTCGTAGATGATTTCTTTTTAAAGGTTGCTAGTCTAGCGAGACACTTCTTATTTTCAATTAGTTAGTTCATAAAAACACTTTTCTAGATGATTTCTTTAAGGTTTCTAGTCTTGTAAAACGTTTCCTATTATCAGTTAGCCAGCTCATAAGAGTGCTTTCCTAAGTAATCTATTCTTTAAGGTTGCTAGTCTTAAGATGCTTCCTAATATCAATTAGCTAGCTCATAAGAGCACTTTCTTAAAAATATCTTCTTTAAGGGTGCTAGTCTAAACCGAGAGATTGTAAAGAAGTCCCCTTATATTAAACCAATTAAGAATGAGATATCTGTTTCCAAATGGAATGAGGGAATTTAAAGTTATTCCTTATTGGCGTTGTTTGGTCCAAATTTTAAATATTGATGCCCCTAAGATGTATATATAAGTCTTAATTACAAGAAACCCCTCAAAAGATAGTTAACTAAACTAAGACAACACTTTTTTCAAGATTAAACCAAATCCTCCAAGCAAAATGAGGCAAAAAAGTAAGTGATTATTGAGTAATAAGGTAGGGCTGCCCTTTATTTGTATTTTTAGGAGCCCTTGTCATACTCTTACTTATTAGCGATGCTTAAAAAAATAATAAAAAAATATTTCTTTTAGAGAAGAAAAGGAAAATTTTCAAAGTTTGCTAGAAAACACTTTGCCACCTTATCCTTAAGTTTCAAAAGAACATTTGTCTTGAAAATTTTTAGAAAAATTTTAGTTATCATTTGTTTAAAAGTCTTAAGTCATTCTAAATTTAGAAAATCTTATCCGTTATTAGAAAAATAAGATTCTTACTTAAGAATTCATTCCTACTATCGGTTAGTTAGCCCACAATGGGGCACATTCCTAGATATCCTCTCTTAGGGTTGCAAGTCTAAAGAGACGCTTCCAACTGTTAGTCAGCCCATAATGGGGCACTTTCCTAGATATCCTCTCTTATGGTTGCAAGTCCAAAGAGACACTTCCCACTATCAATTGTTAGCCCATAATGAGGCACTTTCATAGATGATTTCTTTTTAAGATTTTTAATCTTGTAAGACGCTTCCTATTATTAGTTAGTCAATTCATAAGAGCACTTTCGTAGATGATTTCTTTTTAAAGGTTGCTAGTCTAGCGAGACACTTCTTATTTTCAATTAGTTAGTTCATAAAAACACTTTTCTAGATGATTTCTTTAAGGTTTCTAGTCTTGTAAAACGTTTCCTATTATCAGTTAGCCAGCTCATAAGAGTGCTTTCCTAAGTAATCTATTCTTTAAGGTTGCTAGTCTTAAGATGCTTCCTATTATCAATTAGCTAGCTCATAAGAGCACTTTCTTAAAAATATCTTCTTTAAGGGTGCTAGTTTTGTAAGACGCCTCTTATTATCAGTTAGCCAGCTCATAAGAGCACTTTCCTAAACAATCTCTTCTTTAAGATTGCTAGTCTTGTAAGACACTTCTTATTATCAGTTAGTTAACTCAAAAGAGCACATTCCTAAACAATTTTTGTTTAAAGTTGTTAGTCTAGTGAGACACTTCTTATCATCAATTAGTTATCTCATAAGAGCACTTTTCTATATGATTTCTCCCTTAACGTTGCTAGTCATGTAAGACGCTTCCTATTATTAGTTAGTTAGCTCAAAAGAGCACATTCCTAAACAATCTTTGTTTAAGTTGTTAGTCTAATGAGACTCTTCTTATCATCGATTAGTTAGCTCATAAGAGCACTTTTCCAAATGATCTCTCCCTCTAGGTTGCTAGTTTGGTGAGATGTTTCTTGTCTAAAACCACTCCCCCAAAGAGTATTAATCATCATAAAGTCATCATCCTTTTTTTTTTTGCAACATGGGATCGTTAGCTCATGGAGCGTTTTTCCTACTCAAACTGATAATCAAACAACTCCCTAGTAAAGCCAGGTTCAGATAGCCAGCCAACTATAGCGTTATCCACCCAGTCTATTAGGCAAAAATGGTGTCTTTGTTGTCTTTGCAGTTAAGTTTTTCAAACTTTACTATAAAGAGGAGCAACTGTAAACATCCCATTTTTGTCCTCTAATCATAATTAATGTTTTTTTTTTTCATTTTTCTTCTATTTTTCATATAGGAATGAAAAATAATGACAAAAAATAAAATAAATAGGAATAATACACCAATATTGGAAAATGAAGGTAAAAATAACAATGAAAGATATTTAAGGATTTTTATAAAATTTTATAACTTCAAAATAATATAAAATTAGTAAAAATTGCCACATTTATATACAATTTGCATTAAATACAAAACTGAGATTTGGGCCAGCTCAACTGGCTCTGTGCACTCTTGGGACTCGTGCAGGGAAGCGAGGTCGAAGGTTCGAATCTTAGGAAGGCACTTTGTGTCGTTTTGCATTTTTTTTTTCACTAAGCTGCCATGTGTCAACAGTTGATTAGACGACATGAGCACACGCGCCCAACGCGTGCTCATTTTCTACCTCCGTTCGAGATCGGCGTCAACGTAGGAAGAACGGAATCCGGCCATTTTGATTCAAATTTTTACACAAATCCAGCAGATCTTTAACTAAAAGAGGATAAGCATCATCAAATTAACATTAATCCTAATAGAAAATCAAATATTTACAAGAATAAAAAAAAAAAAAGAGGATGAAGATGGGTCTCAACCGCACGTCAGATCTAAGCATATCTAGAGGATTTTCGTGAGTCTATAAATAGGACTCAATGAAAGGAGGAAGCATAAGCAATCAAAAGGAAAAGAAGTAGAAGAATACACGAGAACAACCTTCGCCGAAGTTCTCTCTCTCTCTCTCTCTCAAACCCTCACCATAGCCACTGGAAGGTGGTTCTTGATGAAAACCACCACCACCATTGAATTCCTCACCTTTGAAAGCCTTGGAAACACCCCCCCACCCCCCCTCAATCGATGAAAACAACCGCTGAAAAGACGCCGTCGAAGAGCTCCAGTTGTCGCATACCCGATCCGACCCAACCCTACTCAAACCGTAACCCGCATCCAGGTTAGTCGAATCTCTCCATTTTTTATTTATTTATTTATTTTATTATTAATAAGAATATGTATAAAAATAAAAAAAATGATATAATAGAATAGAAAATATAAAAAAATATATGAAAATGTATTTTTTTTTTGGAATGTATTAATAGGACCAGGTTTAGAGTTTTCTAAAAAAATAAATATATGTCTATTATAATTAATAGATAATTAATAAAAAATAATAAATACTTTTATCACTTAGAAAACTTCTTTTCATGAAATAAATGAATGAAAATAATTGATGTTTTTTTTCAAAAGTAGAAGTTTTAGTTTTTTTTTTCAAAATTAAGAAATAAAACCTAGGTTTAGAGATTTCTTTAAATAAATTTAAATGGCAATAAACGTAAACCTAGCATGTTTTCATAATTAAAATTAACTACTGCACTAAAGTTTTATAAAAAAGCGAACTATGGCCTGTTTGATCTCGAATAGTGATAAAGGCATATTTTACTCATAATTCATTAAGCAATTTGCAAGTATTCATTATTGATTTTAGAGAAATCACAAGGAAATGGTACTTAATCATGTTTATTTTTACATTTCAGATGTTGGAGGACTTTGAGTTCAAAGCTTAATCAATTTGAAGAGATTGCATACAAATTGAAGCATGAAAAGATTGAAGGACGGCAAAATGACATTCAAAGCAGTCGGCCTTTATGGCCAATTTTCCATGCAACACCACCGGCCTGTATGGCCGGCTTAAATGAAGGCTGCCGGCCTTTGGCCGGCCTTGAGCAGGCCTTGGGCCGATCTTGTTTTAATTGCATCTCCTCGCCTCCCCTTGCATATATATAGGTCCTAAGTCGACTTGTAGGGGATCTTTGGTCAATTTTTCTTGTTCTTAAAGTAGTTTTAACCTAGTTTTAAGGGAAAATTGTGGAGATCAAATCTTGGAGAAAACTTTGTGATCTTGGTGGAGATTATCATCCTTTATGAAGGATTTGTGGAGTTCCTTGCAATTAAGGTTTTATTTGTATTGTTGAATTGGTGATTTCTGAACTTTATCTCTTATATGCAATTCAAGTATTTGATCCCACTATTGAATATGATTTCTTTTGCACGAATCTCCTTGAATCATAATCATGTCTTTATCTCCATGAATTGCTAAGTCTTTTCCTTGGGAAATTGGATGAAACCCTAGAATGTTAAAAGGATAATTGTCGCCACGTTATATGATTAGGAATTATTAGGATTATTCATGATTGCAATTCCTTTGATTTCAATTATAATTGGTCTTTGATTATAATTGTTAGAAATCCTTTTGATACGAGAGTTGATTAGGATTTGTTAGGAATTCTTAATTAGACTGATTGTCAATACGAGAGTTGCGATAATTGGTTTAATTAGAGTTTATGGAGGGCGCAATGCAATGTTTCTTGTTAATTAATCACTAAGGGATTAGGGTTAATTGATTTAGGGCATTAGTTGTTTGTAGCATCGGGAGGTGTATGAACATAATTTTGATTCCTTGGTTAATTGGGGACGTGGAAGCTGACTAATTGATTTAAGGTTAACTTCCCTAAAAAGGATTTTCTAAACTCACTTGAATAACCTTATAACTACTAGTTGATATAACATTGTAGTAGTTTGATTAACAAATCTAGGGTGAATTCTAATTTCCCTCGTTCATAATTGATAGATTCTTCATAAAATTCTCCTTGTTTGCTTTAAGTTAAATTTTTAGCTTAGACATTTCAAAACCCCTTTTTAATCACCTAGATATTGATAAGAATTACCATAGGTCTAGTACTCTATTGGTTTCTTGAGGGATCGACAACCTTACTTTTCACCACTCTAATACTTGATACGACCAGTGCGCTTGCTGCTATTGCGCTTATATACATTCTGAGCGTATCAAGTTTTTGGCGCCATTGCCGGGGAACTAATAGATATTAGATTCCGTAGTTCTGTTGGTAGTCTAGGTGCAATTTTACGTTTTTCTTGGCTTTTGGTCTCTTTGTAGGTGTTACATGCGTAGGAGTAGGAGTGCTGATCTCCTACCATTCGATATTGAGATTGAGCGTACTCTACGCCAGATTAGAAGAGACAACAAGCAGAGAGAACAAGTAGAAGAGATGGCGAATGAGGATAATCGCCAAATTCAGGGTGTTCAGCAAGCACTTAGAGATTTCTCTATTCCTAGGATCCAGGAACCACCCATTGTTAGACCAGCTATACAAGCCAACAATTTTGAGCTTAAACCGGCACTCATTCAGATGGTGTAATCGAGTCAGTTTGGAGGGTATTCAAATGAGAGCCCTAATGATCATCTTGTTGGGTTCCTTCAATACAACAATACTGTCAAATAGAATGGTGTCACCGATGATGCCATAAGACTACAGCTTTTCCCTTTCTCATTGAGGGATAAAGCTAGAGCTTAGTTTTATTCATTGCCCCAAGGATCTGTCACTACCTGGGAAGACCTATCAATCAAGTTCTTGAGGAGATTCTTCCCACCAACTAGGACCGCCAAACTAAGTGACATCACTAACTTTACAAAGTTTAGTGGTGAATCACTTTATGAGGCATGGGAGAGATTTAAGGAAGCAACTAGAAAATGCCCACATCATGGTTTACCAGACAATCTCCTTATTCAGATCTTTTACTTGAGTCTGGATGAGACATTGAGGTCTCTTGTGGATACTGCAGCTGGGGGTGCACTAATGGGAAAAACTTACTTAGAGGCCAGTGCATTGATAGAAGAGATGGCCTTTAGTGCACACAATTGGCAAAATGAGAGAAGTGGTACAAGAGTGGCTTCAATGAATGACAATGTCAGTATGGCTCAGTTGACTACTCAGATAGCTGCCCTCACCACTCAGGTAAGTAGACTCGCCTCTTCAAATTCTTTTAATGCTAATCCATCTTCTAGTTGTGAAATTTGCTCAGGACCTCACTCAGTTAGTTAGTGCATGGCTGGAAAGTCGTCAGCTCCATCTAGTGGAGAGCAGGTAAACTTTGTAGGCAACCTCCAGAGAGGTACTCAAGGACCATATTCGAATACATACAATCCTGGGTAGCGCAATCATCCAAACTTGATACAAGATCGGTTTGATCAGATTCCTAACTGATACGAACCACACCAACGTGTGACGAAACCCAATACCAATATGTTCGGAATTCGTTACCTAAGATACCAAACACCCTCAAGTGGAAACCGCGACCCGTTGTCTATAAGCGAGACAAGAACCTTGGTATAATATGAAGACGCCACAATCAGGATGAAAGACCGATTGATAAGTCGAGATGAACGCCACGGAAATAAAAATCCGATAAGTTCTAGGTTAGTTCTTTAAAGAACCAAGAGAGGAATTCTCTCAAAAGTGTTTTCTAACTTTCAATGTTTTATATGTTCTATATCTATGTTCTAAACCCTAGGAGCTTTATACTAGGGTTTACAATTCGTAACAATAAAGCCTAAAACGACATCACTTCAATAAGTTGCGTAAAAATAACAAAAACAGAACATAAAGGCCGGCGGTGTAGACATGAAGGCCAGCGGCGTTGGAATGAAGGCCGGCGGCCTTAAGCCGGTGTTGGAGACATACACGGCCATGTACTTCTAGACGTGTATCTTTCTGTGGATTTTCTTGACTCCATACACGGTCGTGCCTTTTAGCCGTGTATATGACCGTGTATAATTCTGTGTAACCTTGAGATCCCTACACGGCCGTGCCTTGTAAAGACACGCCCTCTTCACCCCGTATCCGGTATGACTTCTATAAGAGCAAGGGCCTTCCCATGGTTGTTCCAATCCTTTCCAACTTCATGATTGCTCCAATCCTTTCCGGCTTCATGGACATCCTTTATCAACCCGTTAAGTGCTTCCTTGAATTGTTTCGCTCGATTTCTTGTGATCGGTCCCGGTGGCACTTCAAGAGGATCCACATTCCTTCTTCCGGCTTGGCTCTCATCATTCCCCTCCTCTTGAAAAGGATTTGTCCTCAAATCATCACCTACATCAAAAGGACTCAAATCAATAACATTAAATGTGGCACTTACTTGATACTCACCTGGTAAATCTATCTTGTATGCATTATCATTTATACGCTCCAGAATTTGAAATGGTCCATCGCCTCTAAGAAGTAGTTTAGATCGACGCTACACAGGAAACCGCTCTTTACGCATGTGAACCCAAACCCAGTCTCCAGGTTCAAAGACAGCTTGTTGACGACCTTTGTTGGCTTGTTTCACATACTGCTCTGTTCTTCGCTCAATGTTTAGCCTTGCCTTCTCATGGATCTGTTTAACAAATTCTACTTTCTTCTGGCCATCTAGATTAACATACTCAGAAATAGGCAAAGGTGATAAATCCAAAGGAGTTAGTAGATTAAAACCATACACGATTTCAAAAGGAGTAAATTTAGTAGCAGAATGCACTGTACGGTTATAGGCAAATTCAACATGCGGCAAACAATCTTCCTAACTTTTAATATTCTTTTTAATTACGGCCCTCAACAAAGTAGATAAAGTTCGATTTACTACCTCAGTTTGACCATCAGTCTATGGATGACAAGTAGTAGAGAACAATAACTTAGTTCCTAACTTAGCCCACAAGGTCTTCCAGAAGTAGCTTAAGAACTTAGCATCTCTATCCGATACAATTGTTCTAGGCATACCATGTAATCTCACAACTTCCCTAAAGAACAAATTAGCAATATTGCAAGCATCATCTGTTTTGTAACAAGGAATGAAATGTGCCATCTTAGAGAATCTATCCACAACTACAAAAATAGAATCTCGACCATGTCTAGACCTAGGTAATCCTAACACAAAATCCATGGAAATTATCTACCCAAGGCTCATGAGGATGGGAAGTGGGGTATAAAGCCCTTGAGGTTAGACTCTAGATTTTGCTTGCTTACACGTAACACATCGCTCACAAATCCTCTCAACATCTCGTTTCATGTGAGGCCAATAAAAGTGTTCATGCAATACCCCTAAGGTTTTAGCTACTCCAAAATGTCCTATTAAACCTCCTCCATGAGACTCCCTTCACTAGTAATTCTCTTAAAGAACAAATTGGAATGCATAGTTTACTCTCCCTAAACAAGAATCCTTCATGTTTATAAAATTTACCATGCCCACTCTTCTCACAATGCACATACTCCTCACAAAAATCTCGATCAGCAGCATATAATTCCTTAATGTACTCAAAACCAAGCAATCTAGAACTAAGAGTAGAGATAAGAGCATATCTTCTAGAAAGTGCATCAGCAACGACATTCTCTTTACCTTGCTTGTAGTGGATGACATATGGAATGTTTCGATGAACTCCACCCAACGAGCATGCCTTTTGTTCAGCTTGTGTTGCCCTTTAAGTACTTTAACGATTCATGGTCAGTGTGGATCACGAACTCTTTTGGCCAAAAGGTAGTGTTGCCACGTCTCCAGGGCTCGAACCAATGCATATAACTCCTTGTCATAAGTAGGGTAGTTCAAGGTTGCCCCACTTAGCTTCTCATTAAAGAATGCGATTGGTCTTCTCTCCTGCATAAGCACTGCTCCAATACCTAATCCTGAAGCATCACACTCAATTTCAAACGTTTTAGCAAAGTTAAGTAAAGCAAGTAATGGCACCTAAGTCAACTTATTTTTAAGCATCTGAAAGGCCTTCTCTTATTGCTCTCCCCATCTGAACCCTACGTTCTTCTTAATTACCTCAGTAAGTGGTGCTGCAATGGTGGCTGAATCCTTCACAAATCTCTTATAAAAGCTTGCTAGTCCATGGAAACTCCGCACATTACTTACATTAGTTGGACTAGGCCATTCTTGGATCGCACGAATCTTTTCTTCATCAACCTGTATCCCTTGTGCACTAACAACAAAACCAAGAAACACAAGTTTGTCTATGCAAAAAGTGCACTTCTTAAGGTTAGCATATAATTGTTCCTTTCGAAGAACTTCTAAAACATCCCTGAAGTGAGATATATGATCTTCCAAACTCTTACTGTAAAATAAGAATATCATCAAAATAGACAACCACAAATTTGCCAATAAAAGTCCTCAAAACATGGTTCATAAGTCTCATAAAAGTACTAGGTGCGTTAGTTAATCGAAATGCATTACTAACCACTCATACAATCCATATTTCGTTTTGAATGCGATTTTCCATTCATCACCTTCTTTCATTCTAATTTGGTGATATCCACTTTCAGATCAATTTTGGAAAAGACACTAGACCCATGTAACTCATCTAACATGTCATCTAAGCGAGGAATGGGATGACGATACTTTACCGTGATGTTGTTGATGGCGCGACAGTCAACACACATTCTCCATGACCCTCCTTCTTAGGCACCAAAATCACAGGCACTGCACATAGACTCATGCTTTCTCTCACGTACCCCTTCTCCATTAATTCATCGACCTGCCTTTGGAGTTCCTTTGTCTCCTCCGGATTGCTCCTATATAAGCTGGCTTGTTGGAATCGATGCTCCGGGTTACAAGGTCAATCTGGTGCTCAATACCACGAATAGGTGGTAATCCCTTTGGAATCTCCTCAGGGAAGACATCTTCAAAGTCCTGCAAAAATAGACACAACCACACTAAGCAAAGAGTTAGATAGTTCGTTAGTATTCAGACATGTTTCCTTAAAAACCAGCAACAACATAGGTTGCCTCATCACTAAAAACTCGCTCTTGCCACACAACTCTTTTTGCAAGGTTGCACTCTCCTTTTCACTCACCACCAAAGTTGACTTCCCTTCAACTTGGTCTCTCACACTCTTTCAGCCTTCCTCTCTTTTTCTTTTGAGTTCAATTTTGTATTCCTTTTCTTTCTCATTTTCTTTTGCTTTTCTCACTCTCCCTTGTTTTTCACTCACCTTATGTTTTGCAAAAGACTATTGTAGCTGCAACTGATCCTCATACACCTGTTTAGGTGTTAAAGGTTTAAGATTAAAGTTTTTCCCCTTATGAACAAGCGTATACTTGTTAGAAAAGCCTCATGAACAACCTTCCTATCAAATTGCCATAGCCTCCCCAACAACACATGACACGCTTGCATTAGCACTACATCTCATAACACCTCATCCTCAATCCTACCAATGCGAAACCAATCAAGGCTTGCTTACTCACCTTAATCTCACCACTATTCATTCACCACTGCAATTTATATGAACTAGGGTGTCTATAGTTTTGGAGTCCTAGCCTCTCAACAAGTAAAATTACTCACCACATTGGTGCAACTTCCTCTGTCAATGATCAAACTGCAAATATGATCTCCGGATAACATCTTAGTATGAAATATTTCTCTCTTTGCACTCCTCTTCTTCCTTCACTTGCACATTCAAAGCTCGCTTCACTATTGCCACTACCTCCCTATTGTAGGCTCCTCATCATCATAGCATCCTCTAATGGAGGCATATCATCTTCCTCACTATCCCCCTCAGTCTCATACTTTACCATCATCACGCAAAATCATAACACGCCTATTGGACATTGGACTAGCAATATAGCCTCTACCTTGGCATTTAAAACATCTAATGTCACGTTTCTAGAAGTAGAAGAATCAGGGTTACCTTGGTTACTAGGAGTAGAAACCCGCTTGTCTCAGCTCTCCTTTTGGTTTGGTGGGTAAAGGCTTTTCTTCTTCTTCCATTGGTTAGTTTTCAGGTGGATGATAACCAGTACCTTGTTGAAACGTGCATTACTACTACCTTTCCACCTGTGTTAGTTCTCAACCTTTATAGCCATATGAACCATATCCTCTATTCTACATAATGCTACAATTCAACAACATTTTGAATTTCTCTATTCAATCCAGCAAGAAATCTAGCCATGGTAGCCTCTTATCATCCTCTACATTCAGCCCTGATCATCGTTACTTCCATCTCCTTAAAATACTCATCACACTTCGGCTTCCTTGCCTAGTGTTTGTATTTGTTGTGCAATTCACATAGTAATTCGCAGCACAAACCACTTCTTCATCACCCTTTTTCATCTCTTCCCCGACTCAATAGGTGGTTCGCCATTCCTTTTTCTATTCAACATTAGTTAATCCACCACACTATAGCATAATCCAAAAATTCAATGGCAGCAAGTTTCACTTTCTTTCTCCCACTATAGTTATGACAATCAAATACCATCTCTACCTTCTTCTCCTACTATAGAGCCATTTTATACTCAATCTTTATAGTATAAAATTGTGTTAAATTATTATTGATTTTATAGAAATCATAAGGAAATGGTACTTTATTCTATCATCGTGATAATCAGGTTAATGGAGTCAAGGATGCTAATCAAGTATTTTAGAGAAGTCATCTACAACTTGGATCAAGACAAGAAACTTACACCACCGGAGGATAGCACGGTTGGAAGCACGGCCAAGGTTCAAACCGTGTTACACACTGGACAACAAGGCGAAAATGAGGTCTTTGAACAGAGAGAGACAACGGCTCAAGGCACGGCCGTGGTGGAACCGTGGGATAAAACCGTGCTTGAAGCCATGGTGGAAGATAGATGTGCCAAGGAGAAGAAAGTGTAGAACATCAACCAGATGAAGACACGGCTTGAAATCTAGCCGTGGGTGTAACGTGCTACACATGGACACGGATGAAGACTTGAAGATTATGCACAGATGAAGGCACGGCTTGAATCTTGCCGTGTGCCTAACCGTAGTTCACACTGGGCGCGGTTGAAGACTTGAAGAATATGCACAGAGGATGGCACGGCTTAACCCACGGCCGTGTGGTGGGGCATGCCAGGCAGACGTATCTTCACTTCTCGAAATCTACTTGAAAAAGGAAAGTATTTTCGTATCTTGCTAGCAAAGATCACATGCTATCCATCTAATAGTATAAATAGAGCAAACCCTAGAGGGTTAGTACAACTTTTGAACTTTGGAATCTTGGATCTTGAGAAGGAAACGCGGAGGCGAGCAAGCAACCGGGTTCATTATGTTCCTATCTTTTATTTTCTTTTATTGATGACATGTGTAGCTAGGCTACTTTTCTAGCCAAAAGGTCATAGATGTTTAATTCTCCAGAATTGTGAGGTCTAATTGACTTGTATTTATTCTATTCTTTGCTTTCGGGTATTCATATATCTTCTAATCGTTTTGTCATTATTATCTTTGTTGATTGGTATGAATAGAGCTCTTCTACTCAATTGCAAGTTAATTATATTGTCAACTAGCACGTTCAAATCCGTAATTGTTTTATTGTTCTAGTCTTAGTGACGCAATAACATGTTTGGTTATAAAAGAGATGATCGAATTCATGTTATGGAGGTGTGTGATCATGTTTAAATAGGTATCTTATAATCTATGGCATGAATTGGTCGTCTCTCTAGATCTTAATGTATTGATAGATTAAATCCTAAGCGCTTGTCTAGGGTTGTTTAATCAATAAGAGAAATAATTCAAAGCGCTTGTCGAGGTTATCGAGAAAGTAAGGAGAGATAGGTTGTTTAGAGCTTGTTAATAACCATAACCAATTTATTAGAACAAGAATAGAGAACATTTGCATCGATTGTTCAATTCCTAGAATTAAACCATCTTGATTCCTTTGTAGGTTTTTCCATAAATTTATTTTCTTACATGTTTTATTTATTTGATTCCAACAAAACCCCCATTTTTTTTCTTATTGTTTTTTTTGATAGAAAAATTTTACAATTTGTGGGTTTAACCCAACTAACTAATGAATTCTTAAATTGCTAGGGAAAAGGTTTTATTTTGTTGGATTCGACATTCAACCATTAAGTAGGGGATCTTTTTTGGAAAGGGGGGAATCTTTTCTTTTGCCCACCCAAATTTATTATCCCCTTTTCTATTTCCCAATTTCCTTTTTAAAGTTTCTTTCCGACCCCTTTTAAACTCTTAACTCCGACAGAAGGTCACAAAATTCACACCAATTTCATCTCTACCCCCTTTTCTCTCCAGAAAATTTCCCCCATATGTTAGAGAGTTTGTAGATTGTTGTTTTGCTTAGTCTATGAAAATTTTTTCCCTTCCCCCAAAACTTTCTTAATTTACCCCCCAACACCCACCCCTAAAGCACAAACTTCCCCTTTACTTTGGAGAATTTCCTCGGGAATAGTTCCCAGAAAAGATTGTATAAACAAAATGTTTCTTCCTAATGAAATACAATTTTTGGTAATCCCAAAAATGATGAAATTTAATCGCCAATTCCCCTTCTCAATTCTTGAACTTACCCAACTCCTATTTCCCTTTCCTGAATTAAAGCAACTCTAGGGTTCGTAATTTTCCTTTTTTTTTTCTTTGTTGTTGTCTTGATACGTTTTCTTTTTTTTCTTTTTTTTTTTTTGGGCGTTTATTCTTCTTTTTTTTTTGTAACAAATTGAATTGTAGGAAAACACTTTTTAAAAGGCATTTTAAAATAGAAAAAGAATACTAACAATTGAAAGATGATTGGAGTTAGGGTTTTGATTACTTTCAAACCAAAACTGATGTTTACAACCTAAGCTCTGTACCAAAGATGCAAGATGGTTTTGAGGTTTCCCTTTACGATACAAACATGCCAACGTTGACAAAAACCCAATACCAATACGTCAGAATTGGGTTACCTAAGACCAAACACCTCAAGTGGAAACGACCGTTGTCTAAAGCGAACAAAAACCTTGGTATAATATGAAGACCCCAACGGGAGAAGACCGATTGATAGGGGGGGATGAACGCCACGAATAAATTATAAGTTCTGGGTTTTAGTTCTTTAAAGAACCAGGGGAGGAATTCCTCAAAAGTGTTTTTCTAACTTTCAATGTTGTATATTTCTATTTCTATGTTCAAACCCGGGAGCTTTTACTGGGTTTTACAATTCGTAAACAATAAAGCCCAAACGACACACTTCAATAAGTTGCGTAAAAAATACAAAAAAAACATGAAGGCCGGCGGTGTAGACATGAAGGCGGCACGTTAGAATGGGGCCCGGGCAGGCCTTAAAGCCCGTTGGAGACATAAAAGGCCTTTGCTTCTAACGTGTTTCATTCTGTGGATTTTCCTTATCCTTACACGGCCGTGCCTTTTGGGCGTGTATTTACCGTGTATGATTTGTGTAACTTAAGATTCTACACGACCGTGCCTGGAAGAAAACCCCTTTCACCAGTCCGGTATGACTTTTTAAAAGAGCGGGGGGCCCTTCCCCATTTGTTCAACCTTTCCAACTTCAAATTTTCTCCAACCCTTTTCCAGGTCATGGACATCCTTTATCAACCCTTAGTGTTTCCCTTGAATCGTTTCACTCATTTCTTGTGAACCCGGGCCCGGTGGCACTTCAAAGTATCCCATTTTCCTTTTTCCGGCCCGGGTCATCATGGTTTTATCAAAACTTCTCAGGAGGAATAGAATCAAGCACTTAACCCCCTTGGATTTTCCCCAAACAAGCCTCTGCTGATGCATTTCTCACAGCAACCATCAGATGAAGAGCTCATGAGGAAACTACATGCAAAAACGACACCCTTTCCGCAAAAACCAAAAAACTTTTATTAGAAACTAAGGGGCAACTCGGTCAAATTGCAAGAGCTAATACTAGCCCTTAGGGTTTTGCCTAGCAACTGAAAGGGAACACCCATCATGTCAACGCCTCATGCTAGGAGTGGTAAGGGGGTGAAGGAAAGCTGAAAGGCAGGTAAAAATTTAGGAAAGTCAGAGAAAGGTAAGAAAGGAGGAGGAAACTCACATCAAAGCACCATGTTGCAACCTTATTTCACCTATCCCTTCCAGGAAGACTCAAAGAGGGAGTTTGGGAAACCCCCGATTCCAGGTTTTGTTTACATTTTTTGGGGGTTAAATCATTTTACCTCTTTAGGGGATTGAAGCAAATTTCCCTCCTATGCCAAATTCATGAAAGGTGCTCTTAACAAAAGATCCATGGGAAGTTTAAGAAGTAAAGCTCTTGGCGAGAGTTCAGTTATAGAGAAGAAATTTGCTCAGCTACCTAGAAAGCTGAAAGATCAGGGAGTTTCAGTACCTTGCACCTTTGTAATAGATTTTGAGAATTATTTTGATTGGGTTCGGGGCAAGTTTATTTAATGCCACTTTCAGTTTTTAGAACTTAGAATTTCCACAAAAGTGCAAGAGGGACCACATTGTACAGCTAGCTGATAATCTCAGTTTTTCCCGGGGATGGTAGAGGATGTCTTTTCAAGGTCGATAAAATTCTATTTCCAGTGGACTTGTCATCTGGATGGAAGAAATGAGGACATTCCTCTCTTTAGGTAACCATTCCACCACGGGGTTAAGCTCTAATTGATGTAGGACAAGGTAAAGCCACCCTTAGAGCACTAGATGACCCCGTAACATTTGATATATATGATCCCGTGTTTTTGTCTAATGAAAAGCAATGATTTTGACATTCGCTGAGGGGAATTACTTTAAAAGATGGGAGGGAAGATGTAGGGCAAACACTTGAGCTGGGCTTGAATAATAGTGATTTGGGGGGGTGAGGTGAGCCCCAAAAAACCCAAAAGGCTTGACAAGTACCCCAGACTGAAAATGTTGTTTCTTTGAGGAGAGGACACTATGAGAAGCACCAGGCCGACACTAAAGCCCATGTAGACTAAACCTAATGTCTTTTTTATTTAATTTGTTTATTTGGGGTGTCTATTCGGGAAAAAATCCATGGCCTACATTAATCCGGCCTAGCAAGGAATTGCAGCAACGATTCAATGCGATGGGTGCGATTCCAAAAAAAAATAAAACCTAACTCCTAGCAATTATGATTGATTAGGGTGAGTAGGGTCGAACCACGGGATTTTTAAAAACTTATTTCTATTAAGGAGAATAAAAGGGAAAAGAAAAAGGGGGGTTTGTTTGTGAATCAAAATAATAAAACAAGGTAAGAAACGGATAAAATAAAAGCCTACCCCAAGGAATCAAGATAGTTTATTTCAGAATTTTAAATCATCGTGAAAAATGTTTTCTATTCTTTTTCTAGATAACTGGTTATGGTTATTACAAGCTCAACAACCATCTCTCCTTACTTCTTCGATAACCCAACAGCTTTGAATTATTTCTCTTATTGATTTAAAAAAACCCTAGACAAGCGCTTAATTTAATCTACCCAATACCCATTAAATCTAGAGAGACCACAATTCATGCCAGTAGAATTATAAGTAACCAATTTAAACTGATCACACACCTCCATAACATAATTCGATTATTCTTTATAACCAAACAGGGTTATTGCTCACTAAGCTAGAACAACCCAAACAATTAGATTTACGTGCTAGTTGACAATATATTAACTTGTAATTGAGTAGAAAGCTCAATTTCATACCAATCAACAAGTTTAATAATGACAAAAGTCAAAGTATATGCAATACAGAAAGCAAAAAAGAATAAATACAAGTCAATTAACTAAACAATTCTGGAGAATTAAACATCTATGACCCTTTGGCTAGAAAGTACCTTAGTACTCATGTTCATAAATAAAACAAAAAAAAATTTAGACTTGATAAAACCCGGGGTTGCCTGCTCTGCCTCCAGATGATCCAAGGTTCTTCAAGATCCAAATTAAAAAGTTAAAAAATTTGTCCTAACCCTCTAAGGGTTTGGGTTCTATTTATATTGTTAGGAGATAGCATGTGTCTTTTTAGCAAGATACGAAAATTTTCCTTTTCCAAGTATTTCGAGAAGTGAGATTCGTCTCCGGGCACGCCCAACCACACGGT
The DNA here is from genome assembly GCA_037954665.1 of Laguncularia racemosa. Lineage (NCBI taxonomy): Eukaryota > Viridiplantae > Streptophyta > Magnoliopsida > Myrtales > Combretaceae > Laguncularia > Laguncularia racemosa. The sequence goes on along the minus strand of JBBMOL010000323.1, from coordinate 453,998 downwards.
CGGGCAGCCGTGCATCCCGCTTATTTTTCAAGTCTTCTTTTTCGCCCAGTGTTTTTACACGGTTACACACACGGCCAGATTAAAGTCGTGCTTCATATTGCATAATCTACAAGTCTTCATCCTTTCCCAAAGGGGTTTTACCCAACCAAAAAAAAAAACCGGGGTTCAAGCCGTGCCTTCATCTGGTTATGTTCCCAATTTCTTCTCTTGGCACGTCTAGTTCCACCACGGCTCCAACACGGGTTTCGGGGGCCCCCGGCTTCCACCACCGTGCCCAACCGTTCTCTCATGTTCAAAGTTACATTTTCCCCCTTCTTGTCATTTAGGGGCACGGTTTGCATCTTGGCGTTTTTGCCTAAACCGTGCTAGTTCCTAGTTTGCTAACGGCCCTTACTTCCAACCGTGTATCTTCCCCGGGGTTTATTCAAAACCAAGTACACGGGCCAGTACTTCAATTACCACCATGTATTCCCTCCCCGGTGTAAATCCTTCTTTTTAACCAAAATTGAGTGGCTTCTCTAATTACTTGATTTGGGATCCTTACTCCATTTAACCTGATTTTATCACGATGATAGATTAAGTACTATTTCTTTTGATTTCTATAAAATCAAATAATTTACCAATTTATATATAAAGATTTAGTGTAAAATGGCTCTATTTAAATGCAGTGGATGAACAAGGGAAATCCTAAGGTGGTCAAGGCAAACAACCCGCAGGTAAGTTTGTTGATATCCACCTATAAAAAATTGGTGGAACTGAAAGAAGGCACCATACCATGGAAGGAGCTGGAATCCTAACTGAAGACGATGGTGGTTTGGAAGGAGGTTTTTTAAACTCCTTTATTTAAGCTAAATGACAAACCCTGATAGTCAGGCTATGACTATAAAAGCGCTCTTTGGGAGGCGCCCTTTTTTAGTTTACTTTATTTGTTTCGTTGGTTTTTTTTATTGTTTTTTGGGGAAAAGCAAATGAAATTTTTACAAGACCAACTCTCCAAGTTAAACTTTTATGGATTTAAATTGGGTTTGGGACGATCTGACCATTCCCAAAAACTTTAACCACTCTACTAAATCTAGCTTACGATCAGTTCCAAGCAAGTGTTTCTAGACTAAACATATTTGCATAGAAGTAAGTACGGGTCCACAAGACTTATAAGTATAGTACAACAAATTTTCCCCTATTTATTTTCCCCTATTGATGATCTAATATCTAATTATTTCTTAAATTGAAGAAACAAATAAAAAAACAAAGTAAATGTATTTTTTAAAACTCCCTTATTAATTAAAAGATTTTAAAACATACCTTGCCAGACCACACCAATTTTCATCAAATTTATTTTAATTCCGAAACGAAATGATTTAAAACCCAATCTCTGTTCGCGGAGTTTCTTACACTAGATTAGTGTCTTTCCAAGATCATAATCTTAATCATTAAACAATTAAGATCTCTCTTCAATTTTTAAAATAAATTAGATTGCAATAAATCAGGGAACCCCCCTTGAAACCAGACCACAATATCTCGTTCAATACAAAAACCCCCCTATAACCTATTCTTAGGATAAAGGGGTCTTTTTATCCATGCCGATCCACTTATTTAACATTTTCATCTTAATAAAGAGATATAAATTTCCCTCCTAACTGCGCACATATCAAATGAATAAACATATTGCAACTGAATAAACCAATATTAAATTATTTATTTTAAAAATCACAATTCTGTGCATGACAATCAGGTTTCTCAAGGGAAACAGGGTATGAAACAATTTGTCACTTCATGAATCTAATAAGAAAGCAAATCAGAAAATATTGAGTACATAAAGAAATTTCATATCACGATAATAATCTTGGCTTCAATCCGAAAACTTTCTGGCAACAACCTTCTCTTCTCTAGGGTTTTCTCTTGTTGCCGCCTCCTCCTTTTCTCAATAAGGTTGTTCTATTTATACTTCTTAAGGCATGGCCGAGCATCTTCAGCTGAAAAGATATGACCTGTTATCTTCCTTTTCAAGTTGAATTCCCCGTCGAGTGAATAAAGTGTCTGACACGTCTCACAGCACGGCCAGATTTCAAAAAAAACCGTGGTTTCCCCTCCCTCGGTCGATAATATGTAACTCCTCAATCTTGCTCAGTGTTTGGCAGGCTAGGAACACAGCTAGGAACAGGCTAGCAACACGGCTATCAACACCGGCTATCACACGGCCAAGATTATAACCCGTGCAAAGTTCTAGAGCTTTCCACGTCTTCGCAGGGTCGCCACGGCTTGAAGTACACCCCTATCACAAAGCCGTGCTTCCTTTCCAAGTGACGCTTTCATCTTTTCAGGTAGGACCATGGTTCATGACACGGGCGTGGCTTTCCCTGTGTTTTCCATGAGTAACTTTAACTTGATCTTTTTAAGACTTCAATATGCTCCTATTGTGATCTTTCTCCTTCTCTTTGTTATTATTACCCTAAAACATTTATTTATCTGTTAAATACCGAATCCGCATTGATTTTATTCAAAAGACTATATAAATTGATCATTTATGCCCATGATTTTACAAGGGTTAATTTACTCTTATCAAATTTCCACACTTAAGGTTTTGCTTGTCTCAAGCAAAACACGCATTAAGAAAACCCCAAAGGACCAGTTCTCATCAGTTCCGCAATCAAGAAGTTATTTCAGCATCATCGATTTCATGCTACATCTTCACTCATTAATAATCTTTCTTCAATCTTACCGTTAGTGTATACAAAATACAAATACTAAAATTACCCAAGCTAATCCAAGTGAATCAAAACTATTACCCTTTATCATTTAGAAACTAAAAATTCCCAAAGTCAGAACTTGCCACAAGATCGAGACTAGTAAAAATAAAGTTATACCATCCATTTAACCACTGTTGTAAGGAACACAACAGGGACTAAAGGCAGTTGTATCCACTTGTCTCCTAGCTCTTCCTTTTCTGTTTCATCCAATTCTTAAGTTGACCTTAAGAGTTTTACCATTAAAGCACTTAACTAAGTTAACCGACCAATGTAACTAACTTTCGATCAGTAATCCCGAGTTCATCACTCGTGTTAAAACAGACGTTTTTCCTCAGCGTAGAAGGCGTCCTCGGATTTACTGTTAGAGTCTATTAAAAATCATTTACTTAATTAATTAATTGGAGACGGTCTTCCTTGGTCAGTAAGTCTCAGACCAAGCGAATCTTTGGTACTAGGTTTTAAAAATACCCCTTCGAACCTCTACCATACAACTATCATTTAATATTAAGCTCTTTTATGTTCATTTTTCGATGACATTTCTCTGGACCCCCCTTTAGCGAGCTTTCAGCCATTGATCCCTAGTTCGTCACATGAGTTCAATAGATGTTATTCCCTAAATAGGCATCCCTCAGGCTTAATTTACTCGAGTCTATGAGGCCCACTTCGGAACTATTTACATTTTTTTTTCAAAAACGTCTTCAAAAAAAAATTCACCAAGTTACAAGTATCATTTACTCCTTCATCCAAGTTATATAGCTTAACCTATGGGCAAAAAGAAGAGATACTAAATTCACTAGTGACCTTAATCCAGTCTCCCTTCCGAAAGTAAAGGGTTTAAATAACAAGTAAGTTTACTTCACTTGGATTTCATCTTGTAATTTTAGCAACGTATCTATAATACATAATAAGAGGTATAAATTGTTAAAGATTTCCACGGGGGTATAAACAAATCTCAGCAGTCTTGATTGTCAAAAGTCATCATCGATTATACCTTAATTAAGAGGAAATTACATTTTTTATTGCACAAACCCTTGTAATCCTTGTTTCGTTTTTCTGGCACCCTTTCCCCACACTTATAATTGACATTGTCGCCAATGTCCTCGTGAAAAGCAAAAAGGGAAACAAAGAATAAAGCAAAAAAGAAAAACAAAGGAAACGAAAACTTCCTTGAACTCTCTTACAACGCGGATCTTTAACGGAAAGTCAAGCGACGCACAAGTAGAGTCATGAGTTTACCTATGGCTAAACGTAAAGGGTCGATACTTTGAGCCTGTTTCTCACAACAACAAACAAAATCAAAAACAAAAGAACTTATAATTGATTGAAAATAAAGCTAACTATCATCAGCATTTTCTATTTCAAACATTAGTGGTTTGGTTAGTCTTCATAATCAAAATATCAGGACAGTTAAAAAAAAAAAAAAGTTAAAACGGCTGTTTTGCACAATGGCCAAATCTCTTCGGGTTAACTTCCATCGATCCCACCGCGAGATCAGCTACTGCAGTCATCAATCGATGCCATTGGTACAGTGCTCACGGATCGCCGAGGAGAATCAGATCCAATCACCTAAGTATCCTGACTGATTGCTCGCTTCGACAGTAGCAACTGAGGGACTTTCATGTCGTGACACTAAAAAGTTGTACCCAAGGATTCTCCAACATAAAAAACCGGGATCATTATGCACCACTCGAGTGACGATCTCCTCAAGAAACAAACCCGAGTAGCTTGTGATGCTACATCCTCATCGCTTAGAAGACACCACATGGGGGAAGATCTACCTCATTTCTCACCAATACGGGATAAACAAGTGACCAAATAACTCTTCAAGCCTCCACCATCTTTGACTGCCTGGTTGTTCTCTCTTAATTTTTTCTAAATCCACAGTCAATCTCTTACCGAATCTGCTAGCTTCCTGGTTTTGGCCGGCCTTGCTCTTGAGATTGCTCTTGAGCTCGCTCTTGCTCTATCTGCTCAAGTTCTATATACGGTCTCTTGTTGTTCATCAAAATGCGTCAGTATGCGAAACCTCCACCTCCACAAAACACTCTCGGGGAGAGAGGCATCTTCCACAACTGTCCTGGGACCCGGGTGGGAAGTCATAATTTTTAAAATAAGGTAATCAAGAGCGACAAAAACCCTGTGGTGGCCTAGATCGACTGTTTTTTTCAAACACCCATAAAACAACTGCTAATCCAACATTAAACCCGGGTGCCCGTGATCATACTCCACAGCTGGTACGGGTTGATGCATTCACAACCCCTTGAGAATCGCTCTACAGTGGTTGAACGGGCCAGAATGGAATGAAGTAATGCACGGGCAGGATCCCTTAAATGGCTCCCCTTAGATTTGGAGGGATCATATCTTCCATCTTCCCAACTGTTCCACAACTCCAGTGCAGTAGGCCTAGGAAAAGGCATTTGGAAGCTGCGAGAATTCATTGAGTCGACAAAACTCATTGCCGTAATTACCAGGCACTTGAGAAGTTCTCATTTCAACACGGTGGTAAACTCCTTTAGCAGTAGAGGAGACCACGTTATTCAAGCTGGGCAGGGACAGCCGAAACTAAGCTTGAATGTGGCAACAAAATCATAGCTAGCGAAGAATACACGTCTCTCCTCAATGTCAGAAGTGCTCTCCAAGCGGGATCGTTCAAGAAGTGATCAAATAGTTCCACCAACCAAACATAGCCAGACGTCCAATCAACTACTACATTAGGCATGAATACCTGCTTTTCTCGCTCTATATCATACTTACCTTCGTCCCTCCCTCGCAGTTAGGAAGGGTAGCGTCGACCGGTGGTCCTAGTGGAACCACCAGCGGAAGAGGTGAGCATTTCTTAAGCGCATCGGTCTTAGTCCTGGCATCTTGAATATATCACGCTTAAGGAATCTCTAAGATTGATGGTATGATGTTCTTCACCTCGTGGAAACAACGAGAGGAAAGAAAGAACGAAGTTTGCAGAGAGAAGGAATGTTGGAATGTGGAGTGAAGTGTAGTGCAACGGTGTTTTATTTTGAAAATCGTGATCCTAAAAGGCTTTGACATACACTGTACTCAAAAACTGGGGTGTCTATAAGCCGTGCCATACACAGCTCTGTATAAAAGACTTGGAAAAATCTTACCTTGTAGCACGGCTTGAGGCACGTCTGTGACGTGGCCGTTGCCTGTAACCGTGCTTTCCGCCTACTCTGTATAAAAGAATTTTGGGAAAAATATTTACCTTGTGGCACGGTTGTAGCTTGGACGTGCTTGTGACGTGCGATTCCCCTTGGACTGATACCCTTTCTCAAATGCCGTAACTTTGGTGTGGCTTAGGACCATAACGTACCTCTTTGTTAAAAGCTTACTTGCAAAACACCACTCACAATGTAATGATGATGACAGTAAAAGAAAGAAAAATAACTAGATTTGATGCATGGGTTGCTCCCAGCCAGCGCTTTTTTTTAACGTCGTTGGCTCGACCTAAGGAATAAACGATGAAATTAACCAGGATCTTCATTAGAGGGCTTCAATTGGTAAAATCTCCTGCATCAATGATTCTCCCTTCTCTGTTTTTATCCCATGTTCTTTCTTTGCCATCAAAGTGAGTCTAATTTCTGTATTGCACAATCTTCTGTCTCTTCAATATCGATACTTAACTCAACTCTAATGGATCCTTGCTAAAGTTAATCTTCCACAACGGTATCAGTTACATCAAATTGCATATCAAATAATCATCAGAATCTACCGATGTCTTCATCACATAGCGGGATTTGTTTCGACTAACTCGTCTCCCAATTTCGCAGCACTAATCGGCCCTAGCCACATCAATGATTGCATGGGCTGTGGCTAAAAAGGGGTGTCCAAGATCAGAGGAACTTCAATGTCAACAATCTATGTCAGGATCACAAAATCAACCGGAAAGATGAAAGTTTCTACTTTTACTATTACATTCTTCAATAACCTCTAGGAAACTTACTGATCGGTCGGCCAATTGAGAAGGGCTCATTCGCGTGGCTTTGGCCTCCCCTAATCCCAGCCTTTGAAAGAGGGAATATGCATCAAGTGTTATGCTAGCCCCTAGATCTTCTAAATGCTTTTTCTACGGGTTAAATTACCAATGGAACATGGTATGGTGAAACTTCTGCGGTCTTTCAATTTCTTTGGATGTTGTTTAGTAAAAATCGCAGAACAACTCGCCACCAATTGTTGCAGTAGAGATCTCTTACCATCTTCTTCTTATTAGATAGTAAATCTTTCGAAGAAATTGGCATACCGGGGCATCTGAGAAAGGGCTTCCATAAGTGGTAAGTTGAGATGTAACTGTTGAAACATCCAAAAAACTTACCGAAATGTTTCCGATCCTTGTCGTTCCGCAAACCCTAGAGGATATGCAATGGGGGGGTTATAGGGTGGACGATAGGTGCTTTCTTAGCTTACAAGTCTTTTGTTCTTTCCTCTTAAATTATGCCCTTTTCTGCTTTATTAGTGGTTTCGCTTATCAACAATCTCATTCCCCTTCCTACGAACGGGGGTTTCCCTCACTTGTATGATTTCACTTCCTTTCCACTCCTAAGAGTTACTGCCTTCACGTGTTCCCCTTGGGTTGGTCTCTGTATTTCCAGGAAGGACCCCTTGTGGTCGCTCAGCTAGCGCTTTAGAGATCTGCCCATCTGATTTCCAAGTTATGGATTGAGGCTTTCAAGATTTCTTAGAGTGGCCTCAGTGGATTGTTGGCGTTGCTCCGACGCTTGAATGAACTTCGCAATCATATCCTCAAGGCTGGATTTTTTTCTTGGAGGGAAGTGGAGCAGGTCTTTGGAATCTGAGCAGGTGCTTACCCCTTTGAGATTGCCTTGATTACTCCAGGAGAAGTGCGGACTTATTACGCCACCCTGGATTATATATGTTGCTATAGGGCATTGTTCTGTGGTATTGTGGGATTCCCTAATACTCAAACGCTATGTCATTCAGATACCACATTGTTGGAATGAGGTTCAATTGGGCAGTATTGGGATGGGGGGCGGCTTGAGGTTAAAGCCATTCCTTCAACTTTTGAAGCGGGCGCATCTACTTTTGCTGCAATTGATGTCATCAAATTGACCTCATAATTGCCCGCAACTGGCTTTGTTTCCATGGCTCGATTGGTGATTATTTTTTGCCCCCCCCCAGTATCCCCCCCCCCACAAACTCACGACTCTTACGGCGTTTTCACATTCAAAGTACCCCAGCCGCAGCATCAATTTGTTACCGAGTGTTGCATAGTCAAGCCCATTATAGGACTGTGAAACTTGCAGCCAATTAAGCATTTGGTGATGGGACACTGACTAAGGAGATCTTGGAATCGATCCATGCTTCATGTAGGGGCTCGTGATTAGTTGCGGTAAATGATGTTGATTTCATTTCTCTACTTGGCAGTTTTCGATGGTGGGAAATAATAGTCCAGGAAAGTCTCCGCATCTGGGTCAAGTGGTTATGGTATCACGGTTTTAGTGAACAAACCACTGCCTTTGCTTTCCCCCGGAGAGTAAAAGGGAAAAGTACAATTTCAGTGCTTCCTCAAAATACTTGGTTTTGCTTGTCAGTTACTCAAATATCCAAGAACATCTGAATAGTGCGCATGAGGTTCCTCGTCAGACAAACCATTCAAACTGCATTGGTGTGAATCATATGCATTGTAGAAGGCCTTGATACGAGTTGTTGCCTCTATTGTGGTTGCACAATACACGTCCCAGTGCTGCTCAGAGTAGGTCGAGCAGATTTCACCGTTCGATCCATTCGTTCATCTGCCATTGCCCAGTTTCTCTCAATCGCCTTCTAAAAGTTTTGGTCAATCTCAGGATCAAAGTCAAGAAGCTTAGCATGAAGTGCTCCTTATCATAAACCGTGACAGACAGACGATGAACTTAGGTTTTTCTCAACAAATTTGAATGGAAGCACGAATGAAGTTGATGTAAATACTAAAAAAATTTATAGCTAAAAGAAGTTAGGCGGTTAGTTTTTCCTAATATTACAAGTCCCCGGCAACGGCGCCAAAAACTTGGATGGACGTTTGGACCGTTTAACAAGTTTAAACACTATACTCATTCCTAGGCTTTCGATCAGTTCTCATGTAGTGTACCTATCGAAATAGCAGTATAGCATAGAAGTACAGGTATCGATCCATGAAGACTTATAAGTACTAGTTATAACGATTTCCTACTATGTAATCTCTCATATTGTGATCTCAACTATCCTAATTATTGCTTAAATCTGAAAGAAAAAATATAACATGAACAAAGATAAATGTATTCAACCACTCCTTAATTTAATTTAATGATCCTAAACATATACTTACCCACAGTACACCCCTAATTATCATGAAACCTTTTATTTTCAATTTCCGACGCTCCAATGAATATACCCAATCCCTGATCTAGCGGAGTTTTTACATTGATTAGATTCTTTCTCAAGATCAATAATCTCTAATCCTATTAAGCCAATTAAGATTCCCGCTTCAATTAAATAATTAAGATGCATAAAATCCAGGATCTCAATTGAACCAGACCACAATGATCGCGTCAATACAGAAAAACCTCTATAACCTATCTCTCGGATTACAAGGGGTTTTTTATCCATGCCAGATTTCTCTCTATTAAACGATTTCTCAATCTTAATAACCAGATATATTAATTCCCTCTCTTAATACTGCGCACATATCAAGATGAATAAACTATGCTGCAACATGAATATAAACTCAAAGATTAAAATATTATTTTATTAAACATCAAACATTCTGTCGCATGTCAAATCAGGGGTTTCTCAAGGGAACAGGTTTGAAACAATTAGCCACTCATGAATCTAATTAAGAAAAGCAAAACAGAAAATAATTGAGTACATAAAGAAAATTCAATCACGAAATATCTTGCTTCAAATCGAAAATATTCTGGCAACAACTTCTCTTCTCTGGGTTTGTCTTGTGCGCCTCCTCTTTTTCTCAATAAGGTTGTTCTATTATAACTTCTTAAGCATGGCCGAGCATTTCAGCCGGAAAGATACGACTGTTTATTTCCTTTTCCAAGTGAATCTCGTCGACTGAATAACAGTCGGGGGGCCCCCCACTTTTAAACACGCCTAAACTGCACGGCCAGATTTCAAACCGTGTCTCCCTATGGTCGATAATATGTAAACTCCTCAATCTTGCTCAGGTTTGGTTCGGCTAGGAAAGCACAGCTAGGGGAACATGGCTTGCAACAACGGCTATAAACACGGCTATCAGCACAGCAAGATTATACACCGTACCCAAGTCCTTTCTTTTTGTTATTTGCATTCATGTGGCAGTGGGGACACTGTTATTCTAAGTGTGGGGAAGGGATTAGGTATTAAATTTGAGATGAGTATTGCTGTTCTGGTTTTGATGATCTATCTCCTTTTTTTAAAACTTATTTGCCCTGAGTTATTTGGAAATTTTTTTGGCCTTTTTTTTAAAAAAAATTTGATTGAAAATTGGATTTTAAAAAAAAAACAAATAGCCTTTTCATTTTTTTGTTTTTTTAAAAATAATAACTCATTATTATGCCTAACCCCCCTGTTTTGATTCTTTACTTAGTTAAATTAATGAATAAATCTTAGAAATAAATTTATAGTTTTTACCCTTATAATTTGAAGTTTAAGGTCTTTTGGTCTTTGTGAAAGAAAAACAGGCCTACCGGGTCTCTTCTCTAGCTAGTATATTTTCTTGAAAGTTGCTTTGAAAGCTTTTCAACATCTAATGAAAGGGGAAAGGGAAACCCCTCACTTGTGACCCCTTATAAAAAATTTTTAAATTCTGTTGATTCAATGAAATAGGTTGTTTTACCCCAATGACTAAGAAATTGATTTAAAGAGTATCCAAACTTAAATGCTAGAGTGAGGGAAGTTCGATAGGCCCCTTTAAAACCTGGTCACTTGGGGATGCCCCGGGATGGCCGAAAAATGTCTCACTATAGCGATAAAGGCGGGAAAAAAGTTCAATCAGAATTTTTTTATATAAAAAAAGAGGAGAGAGAGAGAAAAAGTAGATTTTAGTGGATGCTCTAAATAAGTTACTTTGGGGCTTATAAAAAAAAGGGAAAAAAATTGGGAAAGGAATTGATACCATATGTTTCATTTTATGCTACCTTTTTAAAAGAAGGATGGAAGGATATTGCTTGCTAATGCTAGTAAAGTTTAAATGGGTTTTTTTCCTTTAGGAGTGAATATTTTCTTTTGGGGCCCCCTTAGGGGGGCAACTCAAAAAAGTTTTAAAAAAAATTTTCAAATCTTTTTAAATTAAAAACTTATTAATTTTTCTAGTGTTTTTTTTTTATAAAAAAAAAGTATTTAACTAATTGATTTTAAAGGATAGATGGTAATTTTTGGGTTTTAATAGGAAGCCCGAGTCGAGAATTTGGTTTTTTTTTTTTCTTTTTTTTTCTTTTCTAAAAAAAAAAAAAGATTTCATCGATAGTTGTTCAATTAGAATTAATCCATCAATTAATTCTAATTAGTAATTTTTCCCAACTCAGTTGGGTGGCGACCCCAAATAAAAAAAAAATTCCCTAGTTAAAGTGGGTTTTAATTGGGATTTTAATGATCAAATATGATCAAATTGGAGGTTTGAAGTTTTAAATTAGACTTGACAATTGTTTCTCAACAACACATCTATATCACAATCAACTTAGGAGACACCAAATTTCCTCTATCCTATCTTGAAAAAGTAGATCCCTTTGTTTGATAAATGAGCTTCCATCACTAAGTAATTATTTTTATAGAAAGAAGTTTTATAAATATGATGATGCTAAAAAGCTGCCCCAAATGCCAGCGTTCCCTAATTTAAGTCTTCTAAGAAATATTTTGTTTAGTTGCGTGCAAATACATATGTTTACTTATACCATGTCGTGTTACCTGAAAAATAGAATCCTCCCCAATCTTCTTTAAAGTGGTGCCGGGGGTGTCCCACCAATTACATTAAAAAAGGAGCCCCTTTTATTTCAAATATAAGAAAAATCTTAGTCAGTTAAAACACCAAAAAAACTCATTGATGAGTTCAGCTCCTTGGTTTCCTTACAAGTCTCCATTTTTTAGGTCTTCTTTAACTATAAAAATCAAAAAGTGGATACCGAATGCATTATTTTTTTTTTTTTGTTGTTCTTTGAAAACAAGTGAGGCCCAATTGATAATGTATAAGGCACTTAAAATTGGGATCGGGACTTTTTTTAACAGCTATCTGCAAAAATGTCAAGAAAATTTAAACATATAACCCAATTAAAAAAAGTTCTTTATTAAGAGTAATTTACCTTTTTTCTGCCTTGACCAAATTGTTTTGGGTGTTGATCAATGTCTCATATTTTGGAGTAAGTTATTATATGTTCCCTTAACACACATAAAAATTTAAATGAAAAAATATTTACTTTTTCCCCGGTTTAAATACACTAATCCATGCTTACTTTAAAAAAGGTTTAAACCTCGAAAAATGTTAAAAAAAAACCCATTTAGTTATTTTTACCTCTTGCTAATAAGTTAGTATGTCAAAGAAGAAAAAAAAAAAAACCTTATTTTCTAAAGACACCTAGCCCCCTTTTCCCTGGTATGAAATTTTCCTATTGAGATGATTGAAACGTTAAAAACACTTGTAAATGGAGGGAACCCATTCAAGCATTCATGTAAAATGTGCTTCTATACAAACCCCTTAAAAAAAAGTCTTTTTCAAACAATCTTAAAAGACTTAAGTATCAAATTAAAAAATAAAGAATGGGAAGGGTTGAAAAAACATTAAAAAAGTTTCCCTTTTTATACATTCATACCTTTCTTGGGATACATCATAAATATGCAAAAAGTTGGCAAGCAATCTTCGTTAGGCAAGGTTTTAAAAATAAATTCCCTCCATAAAAGAAGGCAGGGGGAAAAGATAAATTTAAATTTTGCCAATTGGTAAACAATATTTTTGCATTTATTTACCTCATTAAATTTTGAAAATCCTTTGCATATTCTAAAAAAAATGAACCAAGTTTAGCTATAATTTGCAACATTTTTTGGCAAAATGCCTGAACCCCCAAAAATAACAACCTTTGAGATCACAGGGAAATCATGGCCTTCACCCCAGAAACTTTTGTCAACTCATTCCCACCTACCATATGTGATGCAACTCCATCGAAAAGTAACACCCTTTAAGAATGGATAGAATTTTCTTTCTATAGGACTCAATGTATAAACAAATGGCTTTAAAATTATTGTCATTACTTGTTTCCCAAAATGTAATTCCTTCCTATCCCAAGATCCCCTATCAAGTCTAACCTTGAAAGTGTTTTTGTTTTACATAAACCCCGAGTATAGTACCAAAAACTTGCACAATTTTCTTCTCAATGTGATGCATCAAAATTTGCCCAAACATTAGCTTTGCCCAAATTTGGGAAGTTGAAAGAATATTGCCTTTTTTTAATTAAGTCTTCAGGAGACAAACCTTCAAACCCTTTACTTGGATGCTTACCGCACACATTTTTATGAATTGCAATTGGTGGAAAATTTTCCTCACCAAAATATTTTTGAAATTTTTCCGAATGTACAACTTCCATAAAATTTTAAAAGCTACCCCTGTCTATGGCCCTTTTGGAAGCTTTTTTCTATGACTATATCAAATCTTTCCATGACCCCTTTTTTAAGGTGTTTGATCTTGGCATATAGAAAAGCAGATCCCCTTGGTCTCCTTGTGGTTTTTCCATATCGGGAAAAGCTTTTTTGTCCACTTTAAGGTAACCATTTTAATTTGTTGTTTAAAAAGCATCATATGTGGAAAACCCCATTACCCCAAATACCCCTAATATCAATCAATGGTTGAAGTAAATGTAAATTCCATTCGAGGTGCTTTGGGGTTTGGAATAACTTTGAAATCTTTAAAGTACTCTTTTTCAAACATCCAAGGGGGCAGTTGTATCCCAAAAGCCCCACCAACCCTTATTGATTGGCCCATATTCCCAAAGGGATTTAATCCATCGCTAGCTCCCTTAATCAAACTTTGAAAAGCATCCATCGCAAACTCAAGAAAAGCAATGTCAAAATTTTTTCCAAGCTAACCATTCAGGATGCCCTTTTAAAATTTTCTCTTCTTTACGTTCCCCCTTTATGCTAAACATTTTTAGAATTTTGATTATAAAAAGGGGGTTGAAACCTAAGCTTTTTAGGAAAGTAACGTAAAATTTTATGGGAATGGTTTCCCAACCCCATGGGAAAACTTATCCTAAATCACCAAAAAGGGGGACATTGTTTTTTTAATGCTCTTATCCCCCCACAAAAAGAACAACCATTTTACATAAGAATGTGATGAAAACCCCATGGTAACCATGAAAATACCTTTTTGCAAATTGTAAGATTTAAAGAAGAGATCCCCTTGGGCATTGCATCTTATAGAATTTGGGGAAAAGTGTCAAAGGACTTGTTGCCCCACTTTTTGTACACCTTCAAGTGGAGAAGCTTTACTAAAAATTCAAATTAGGAACTCGCAACCTAAAATTAAAGTTTTTATGAGTCACTTTTAAACCCATCTAAAAAAACCCTGTAGAACATAAATAAACTCAAAAAATGAATTTTTACTTCTTGTGTGAAGGTTTTCCACATTTTCAAGTTCTTCAGTCTACCTTTATCATCTTCCCCACCCCTAACTTTCCCTTCCCCATGGTGTCTACTTCCATTCTCTATGTCGCCTCCTCCCTTGATTACAAAAGTTAATTCATTACTTGGTCCTCTCATTATAATCCAACATGGTAGGTTATTCTACCCCTCTACAAGTAAGGGAGCTTGATACATGTGGAGGATGAAAAGTTATCATTAAAGCATTTCTTACAGGGGACAATTTTTCTCGTTTTTCACCCTACTTAAAGCACACGTACGCAAAAAAAATACTCCCACCAGTTGATACTCCTCAAATTAATGTCTTGGTATCAACTTTATCCATGCAAACAATATGACTAAAAGAATGTAACACTATGCACTAAAATGTTAGTTAAATGAATGAAAATAGAGTGAAATTCTGATTTACTTTGTTTAAAATATTATAATTGGGCCCCCTACTTTACTCAAAACTTTTAAAAGGGAAAATGAAATTTCTTAAAGTAGAAATTGTAACGATTGCTCTAACTGCTTATATTATTGTAAATTATCAAAAAAAGTAATAATAAAATGTAAACTAAGTTATTTAACAAGAATAGGCATTAAGTCTATACAAAAAACAAAATGCAGTAGCCCCACATATATTTGACGAAATATAATTTCCTGGTTAAGTGAAGGGAAAAGTGTGTAAAACCCTGTATACCCCAAAGCCCAATAAAGTAGAATTTTTTTTTCCTACAATTTTCAATGCCTTGTTAAAAAATTAAACAATTCCATATAGTATTCTTCATGGAATTTCTATTAATGTATTGAAAAAAAAAGGGGAGCAAACACTTTTGGGGGAAAAAAAAAAAAAAAAAAAGGTTCATGCGAAGTTTTGCCCAAAAAAGCAAAAATCAAAAGATATATAGTTAAAAGAAACTAGCTAGCTCATCCTTGAACAAAGAAACTAAAAGTCAGGGAAATAAGTAATCTGGTTTTAGCTAAAATTGAAGTTCTCTTAATAATTCATTAAAAATGTGTTTTAAAAAATTTCCAATGTCTTTTTTTTTTTTTGATATTGGTAGCAAAAGCAAACAAAGCACATATTCAAAAAAAAAAATTAAAATAATATTGTTTCAAAAATTTCCTTTTTTTCTCAATTTTTCCTTCTTAGCTATAATTGACTCAAAAATATTTATTAAAATTTTAAAATGACTTTTAATTGTTGATATAGTGTGAAAGAAAAAAAGATGTGTATTGTGGTAGTTTATTAGAAAATAACAAAAGAAGTGGGTTGTAAGGGAATGCCCCTAGTGAAAGGGGAATTTAAAAAATTTATAAAAATTTTAATAAACTACAAAATATTTTCCCCAAAAGGGGGTGGAAAATTTTGTAGGGGGTAAAAAAAGAATGTGGGCATTATTCAAGTTTCCCTAAATGGGAGGTGTTGTTTTGTGATTAAAAACAAAGCCACCAATCCCTTGAGATTGCAATTACAAAGTCCCTAAAATTGTCTAATTGATAACTCTTTAAAATATGGGTTGTTCATCTGTAGACTAACTTCTTTCTTCTAAAAAAAAAATTAAAAGTGACAAAACCATAGAACTTTTTAAATATATATATATAAAAATTAGTAGCCATCAAAAATAGTAACAATGGTTTTTCAATTCAACAAAGCGAGCAATATATTCAAAAAAAACATGAATGTTTTAATAAAAAAATTTGATGTTAAATGCATTTCTACTAAAATCTATAAAGTATGTGGGATGGTTTGATATGCCCTTACATAAACTCCAAATTGATAAAATTAACTTTCATGATAATACCCTTTTAAAGGCAGTACCAAATGATTTCTAATTAAAAATATAGAGTTTAATCTTGAAACAACACAAATTTGATTTCGCCTGGGGAAATTTTAAAGTCTGCAACCCTTTTCCCAGTTTAACCTTCTCAATCAATTTTGCTAGACAAATGGAAACCCAAAAAGGGTTTTAACTAACCCTCAACCATAAATCTAAGAAAAAAGGAAGCAAAAAAGTACATTTATTTTATTTCAAAGCAAATTTAAGAGTGATAAACTAAAAGCTCAGCTTCCCATATTTTAAAATAAATAAAAAATATTTACATGTAAATAGTGGAAATAACAGTTACCCAAATATTAGAAAAATATTCAAGAACTTGACATTAGCATTTCTCTTGCTCTGCTTTTAGCATTAGTACAAAACCAATTATCTCTTACCCAATTTAATCCTCCAATGTGTTGTCAAGAGCAAATGAGATTCTGAATTCTCTAATTTTAAGTTGAATTTTAATTAAAAAATGAAAATGTTAGAATAATTAAAAGGAAACATTATTAAAACAATCACTAAAACAAAAAAATGAAAGTTGTCGATTAATTTTTTTGAACTTCCCCTTCCTAACCCATCTTACTGACCCAAAGCTCATTAATGTGTCCCCGATTGAATTAGGAATTTGTTTAGTTTTGGAGTCGCCCCCAAAATTTTTTTGGAAAAATTGAATTAAGACTAATGGAGCGGTTGTCCTAATTTGGCCCTAGTCGTCGGATTTTCTCTTCTGTTTTTGTGAGAGAGGAAAAGGGAAAAAATAGAGTTCTAAGTCCGGAGGCTAACCTATTAAAAAACCCTTCGGTTACCACCAATCTCCTAAATTTTTTCCATCTAGAAATGTCTTTTATTTTATTTTTGTGTTTTTTTTTGTGTCTTTAGTGAATTTTTAAGAAAATGAAATTTTTTTTTTCTTTTTTAAAGGGTTTCCCAAATGGGTGCCTCGTACCCGCTATTCGGATCAAACAAACCCTAGTTTGCTTTTCTTGAAAAATTTTAATGTGTTTGTGAATTTTTTAATTTTGAAATTTTTTTTTTGATTTATGTTTTTATATTTTGGATTTTGTTAAAAACCTAAACCTAAGCTTGTAATTCGATTTTTTTTAAAAAAATATTTAAAGAAAAACACCCAATTTTTAAATTTTTTTAAGAAAATTTTTTTTAAGTGTAAAAACATTTTTTTTTATTTTTCAATTTATTTACTATTTTAAATTTTTTTTTTTTTTTTTAATTTTAATTTTTTTAAATTTTTTTAATTTTTATTTAAAAAAATTTTTCCTACATTATTTATTTATCCCATTTTAAAAAAACAAAAATTTTTTATTATTATTTTTTAAATTTTTTTTCATTTTCTTTTTTTAAATTTTTTCATTTTTTTTATTTTTATATTTAAATATTATTTTTATTTTTATCTTCATCTTTAAAAAAATCCTAAAAAATAATTAATTTTTAACATTTTTTCTATTTATTGAAATTTTAAATAACAAATAATAAATTCAAAATAAAAAATAAAAAACCTTTAAAAAATAAATTTAATTTAAATTAAAAAAAACGAAAAAACGATTACCGGATCCGGGTCGGTGCGCGGGGAGGTCGATCGGGTCGATGGTCGAAGCGGGGCGGGTGAGTTTTATCGGATGCGAGATTGGGAGTGTCGTTGACGGCGTTCCCAAAGGCCCCCTTTTCGCGGGGGGGTGTGTTTCCCAGGTTTCGGGGGTGAGAAATCAACTGTGGTGGTGGTTTCTTCAAAAACCCTTTTGGGGGCTGCCAAAACTTTATCAATGGTCGCAGTCTTGAACAACTCGGGAGATCGATTTTTCTCTTTTTTTTCTCACTTTTTTTCTGTGATTCCCCTTCTCCACTTCATCCTCTATTTTTAGGCGTTCGAAATCGAGCTGGATAAGTGATTTCACGATAAGCAAATGGTTTGCGGTTAAAAAAACCCAATAGTTCATGTTTCCCTCAATTTGTTGAGATTTGATTCCCAATTTTGGATGATGTTTATGTATTTCCGTTTAAGATTTGTTGGATTTGTGAAAAAAAACGAAACAAAAAGGCCCCAAAATTTTTATTTTTCTCCCCGTGAGATCTGGACGAGGTAAGAGATCCGCGCCGGGGTGCATTCGCTCCAAAACCCTCAATGTTTCCGGTCCAGGTAAAGAAAAAAATTTTCAAAAAGGGATTTGTTCCCCCCCTTCGAACCCCTAACTTCGCCCCCCGCGCCACGCTGACCCCGACCCGACCCGCTAGCAGCCTCTTTGCGGTTTATTAAATTTTGAAATTGCTTATGCAAAACGTTTTTTTTTTTTGTATTTTTTTAAAATTTAAAAATTTGTAAAAAAACCCTTTAACCCTTATTATTTCATTTCTGAAATTTTTTCTACGATTGATGTATTTTCCATTTATTTTATTTTTTAAATTTTTCCCTTTTTTTAATTAGGAAAAAAATGGAAAAACGGGAAAAATTGGGAAAAATTTCTTTTTTTTTGATTATTATTGATCCCTTTGGGGAAAAAAAAGGGGGGTTTTCAAAAGATTATATTCAAATGAACCTTTATGTTATTCTTATGTTTAAACACAAAAACACTATCAAGGGGCAAGTATAAAAAACTTGAAAGCCTACTGCCTCTTTTTGGAATCAATGTACCATTCATACAAATGGATTTTAATTGGCACATATTTCTCTTCTATGACTTGAAAATCAAGATACATAGTTTTGAATGTCTATGTTTCTTTAGTTACAACATATAACATTAAACTTTTTTAAAATTTAAAATGTAGAAATTGAAAGCCTTTCAATCCTCTCTTTTAAAAGCAAAAAAAAAATTTCCATCCCTTTCCCCAAAAAATGAGAAAAACCTAAACAATAGAAATTCATATAAAATTATTAGCAAGTAAGTCTTGCGCAATGGAAATTTCTGCCATACTTTGACCAATGGTTGACATTCCATATCCCTATGAAGAAACCCTTAATAAAAAATGAGATCTTGGAAAGTGGCCCCCTTGTCGTGAATATCAAATTTAAAAAAACCCCCGAAATTTTCTGCAAAATTAAAAAGGAAAAAAAAATAAGAAGGTAAAAATTAAAGGTTGGGAAGCAAGAGAAACTAATGTTAAGGACGATACTAAATATTGCAAGAAACTATAAAACAAGGGAAAAGGGGTTGAGAACAAGGGGAGGGAAGGGGCATAGGGGGGTTGGTAGAAGAAGGCTTCAAAGGGAGAAAAACAAAAATTTTTTGGGATTTTCTATTAGCCGATGGGGAAGCGATGGGTAGGTTTTTTGAGGGGAATGGGGGAGGAGGAGTTCGGTGATGGGTGCTATTTTTTCTGGCAAAAGGTGGTTTTAAAGGGGTGGGGCAGAGGGGGCTAAGGGATGGGGGGGTTTAGGGGGGGGATGGAAGAGGAGAGGTACGACCAAAGGGTGGGTTTTAGGGCGATGGGAGGGAGAGGTTGGGGATGGGTGTTGTTTTCAACCCATGGGGGAGGAAAATCCTTTTTGTGTGGGCATGTGAAGGATAAACGAAATGTGTTACCTAGGTTTTAACAGGTTGTTAAAAAAAAAAAAAAAAGACAATTAGTGCGAGAAATTTAATCAATTTTAATGGGGAAAGGCGGTGGCCAACTTTGGAGTACAAATTACTTTTTTTAATTTTAAAATTATTTTATTTTTTAAGGTATAGAAAAAATTTAATGGATTTCTTAATTAATTTTTTGAAAAATGTTATAAATCAAATTATTTGTATATTTTTTTAAATTTATTTATAAAAGTTATAATATTATATTTTTGTAACATTTTTTAAATTAAAATTTTATGAAAAAGAAAACAAAATTTCAAAATTTAAACCCAAAAGTCAAAATTTTTATATGTAATTTGAAAAAAAAATTTTTCTAAATACTACATAAATTTTTAAAAAAATGCCATTTGACTTTCTAGAATATTTTTTCCCTTCAAAAAAATTTTGTAATAGAAAATATAAGAATGTTTCAAAACGGGGAGTAACATATAATTGGAAAAAGTTTACTTAATACATTTTAATTTTAAGTGTACAACAACTATATATTAAAAAAATGGGTGAAATACCGAATGTATTTAGAAAATTTATTTCATATTTTTTAATAATATTTTTTTTGCTTGTTTTATTTTTTTTGTTTCGTTCAACGATTTATTTGCCCTTTTAACAAAATTTTTTTTTAAAAAGGGTTAAAAATTTTTTTAATTCCATTTTTAAAGTATTGAAAACATAGTTAAAACTTTTATTTAAAAAGGGGTTTGAACTTTTTTGGGCATGTGTCTAAAGTTTATTATATGTGTAACCCAAAAAAAAAAAGTATAAGAATCATATATAACGCTTAAGCAATTTTTAAAAGATTCAATTTTTTTGTGTCATTTCTTTCACCTGCCATTGTTGTGTTTTATTGATATATTTAAATTTTATAAACTCGATCCAAAATCTGCAATGCAAATAGAAACAATAGAAAAAAAATAATATTATATATGCAAATACAAAAAGGGGTAATTTTGTGAAATCCTGAATTAAATTTAAAAATTTTAAAATCGGATTAGCTTATAAATTTTTTTAAAAAACCTTATTTTAATTTTTATAATTTTAAAAAATAAAAATAATAATTTAAAAAGTAAACTAAAAATTCTAAGATAAATGTAAAAAAAAATAAAAACCTAGGTTTATGATAATTAAAAAAAAAATTCGAAAATATTTATATCGAAAATGATTTGTTTATTTTAAAAATTATATCAAAATTACTACCCCTAAAAAAATTACACCGACCCAAAAGAACCCAAAAATTCAAAAATTTAAATTTATATAAAAAAGGGTCAGTAACCGACCTCCGGAATTTCGTTCCTTGGTTTTTTCCCTAAAAACAGTCACCAATGTCGGTGGGAAAACATAGGGAGTTGAAAAAAAAGGGAAAAAAAAAAAAAAAGAAAAATTACTATAAATTTAGAATCTCCAAATTTTTAAACCCGAACATCCACACAAACCTTAATATGAGTCCTACAAATTATATTATACTTTTTCAAAAATTTTTAATTTTAAAATATATAAAAAAAAAGTTTTAAACTGAAAAAATAGGGAAATCACTAAAATTATAAAAAACAAAATGTATTAGCAAAGTAATAAGTAATTGTTATTTTCTTTACTTTCGAGAAAAATTTAACCCCTTCGGTACTAAGGATTATCATTTCTTGAAAAAAAATGAGATCCAAATAAAAAAAAATTCATATGTACTTTTTTTTATAATGTAGGTTTGGTTGACTATGTTACATGTGTTTTTATTCTTATTGTGAATTTCGCTTGAAATTATCATGGCAAACTCCACATGCATATAGGAATCGGTGTTGGCCGTGTTCTGTGTAATGTGTGATTGTGGAGGTGCTCGGTGGTGGATAGCTGACGTGTGTGGTTACTGGAATTGCCCCAGGGTGGCAGGTGTTGTGTTGTTGTTCTGTTTTGGTGCCTGTTAAATGGTTGATTTACAAGTGGGGTTTGTGTGATTGTGGAGGCGCGATGGGTTGCGAGTTCTGCATGCGTGTGTGGGTAATGTGTAGGTGTTTAGTTGTGGGGTGCATGATGGTTGCTGGTGCATGAGTGTGTGTGTGGCGTGATGCATGATCATGTGCTGCTGTTGTTGTTTATGTGTAGATTGTGTGTGCTGGAGTGTTGGTTGTGCATGGAGTGGCTTCTATTGTCTGGAGTGTTGCGTGGAGTGGGTGCTTTTTATGTGGAGGGGTTTGTGTGTGGGTTCATGGAGTAGTACTGTTGTGTAGAGTGTTGCATGAAAGTGGGTGCTAGTGCAGGGGCGTGGTGTGTGCATGGTGTTAAGCGTACATGCCGAGCTGGTGTGTGTGTCGTAGGTGGTGCCGAGGCATGTGCTGTGTGACCTGTGTCCGTGTCGCGTTTGTTGCCCAAGTGTGTGTTGCGTGTGAAGTCGGGGTGTGTTCAGTGCCCAAAAACCGTGTGTGACATCGTGTCATGTGAGCATGGGAAGATGGTACTGCAGGCAGCAAGGGAAGTAAGACAATGGAGAGAAAAAAAAAAGAAGAAAGGGGTGTGTGAAATATATATATATATATATATATGAAAAAAATTAATTTATTATTAATATTTATTCACAAAGTATCTATATTATTTAAATTGAATTTTTACAATATGATTCTAAGTGTGTCATTCTATGATTGTAAATATCTACAGTGTTTTGTTATTTTGTTGGTAGTGTACATTTATAGCTTATGTGATCACCTTGAAACATTAAATTGATTATTTGACTTAAATTAAAATTCGGCATGATCGCACAATATATTGCATGTGATTGAAGGTAATCACTGCTATAGGACACACAAGAAGTAATCGCGTAGGGATTATTGTTTTGTCATTGATGAATACATAACTAAGAGGATTATCATGTCTTTGACGAAACTAAGTGGGAAAAGTCTTACATTTCCCTTGAGAGTGTATATCAGTGTACTAATTGATATTTAAAGCTTAAGACTTTTAACTTATAAGATAATCAATAATAAGGAGATAAGATGAAAAAAAAGTAGTATAAGATACTCGTGCAATGATGGTAATAAAATCTCCAACCTAAGGTTAAAGGGGCTGTTAAGCCCTAAACTTCACATGGCTCCCAGAAGGTTGCTTGTGACGTTGCGTTTACATATGGATGATCATGCATAGTATATGATTGAAAAGTTACTTTGATTTGTTTTTTCGTGTGCGTTAAGAATATTGTTCTCTAATTCACTAAGCGACAATGGCTCACCCCCTATAGATTTTTTAATGCAAGTCGCAACTACAAAAAACTTACCGAGAAAAGCACTACCCAAGTAAAAAATTCAGCGATAGTACTGGATTGGATAGCAAGGTTTTGAGAAATAAAATAGATTTCTTGTGTAAATTATGTTAGGAAACTGAATGACTATCTGTTGTAAATATTTTAATTCAATTAATTAGAATTGTAACTTAGGGTTTGTTGGGACCTGGATGAGATTACGTTTGAAAGACATGTTTTATATATTCTAAAAAATTTTTTTAAAATAGTCTAAATGAAATTGAGAAATGCTAGAAGTATTCAATTTTAGTTATTTAAAATTTAACAAGTTAGTTGATGTGATGATTGAAATGCTTTGCGGTTGCCTATTGAGGTTAGGTAGCCATAGGGGTTGTCGCAATTAAGGCCCCCTATAGGATGTGATAAATTAATCCATTAACCAACAAATTTTAGAAAAAATGCAGAGGAAACCAGTGGGTTTTGTTAACAAAAATAAAATAAAAAGAAAAAAAAAAGGAAAAGAAAGAAAACAACTGATTGAATAGCGAAAGGGATGTCAACAATGAAAATGTTGTATGAAGGATTTATACGCATTAAATAGGGATAAATATAGTTTTTGTGATGTTATATTAAAACAGAACAATAAGAACATGGTTTGAGGAAATCTTTTCCCTTTTTTTTCTTTGATTCTCTTTTTTCCATATGTTGAATATATATATATTATACACGAGAATGTTATCTATTCATTCCTAAACTTACTCCTAAACATTAGCTAAGTCAATAACAAGAATATCTCCAATTTTCTATCTACCTAATTACAAAGATTACAGTATCACAATTCGTGGGAGCCGTCAGGAGATACACGCCCGTGTACGCCCGTATATTTTGGCGTGTACTTTATGTACGTTTCTGTGCTATTCTGGTAGGGTATACACGCCCGTTTTATACGACCGTGTACTTTCTGTACGTTTTGTGCACATATACACGACCGTGTACTTTCTGTACATTTCTGTGCACTATACACGACCGTGTACTTTGGTCGTGTATGTTCTATGCACTTTCCTACCATACACGATTGATATCAATAACATCATTCTCAATACCCTCCTCAAGGTGGAGCGTGAGGATTACGAATGCCTATCTTGCGAAAAAGAAACTGAAATTGCTCTCGTCCTAAAGCCTTTTTTCAGAATGTCTACCAACTGCTCATTGCTGCAACATAAATTGTTTTGATCAGTCCAGCTTGTAGTTCATCACGTACGAAATGACAATCAACCTCAAATGTTTTGTGCGTTCTTTGAAAAAAAAGGATTTGCAACAATATGCATTGCAGCTTGACAAAACACGGTAGAAAGATTGACCATGATGCACGCCTAAGCACAACAACAATCCTTTAAGCATTTTAATTCACAAACCGTGGCTGCAAAGATCGATATTCTGTTTCCCGCTGAAGAACGAGAAACAGTATGTTGTTTTTGGGTCTTCCATGAAATTGGAGAGTTTCCAAGGAAAACAAAATACCCTATAAGTGATCTTCGAGTCAATGGACAACCTCCCCAATCCGAATCACAATAGGCAGTCAACTAAAGATTGCTCTCAGCTTTCAGAAGAATACCTTGTCCAGGACTGCCTTTCAAATATAAAAACTATACCAACGCTGCATCCCAGTGTTCTTTTCTTGGTTGTTGCATAAATTGAGCTAAAATATGAACACCATACGACAACTCAGGTCTAATGATAGTTAAGTAAATCAAGTTCCTACCAGCCTTCGATATTGTTCGGATCACACCCCAATTACCTTTGGCAAGTGCTAGGTGGTGATTTGCTCCATCGGAGATTGTGAGGGCTTAGCACCTAGCAACCCAGCTTCATTAATGATGTGTAAGGCATATTTTCGCGGGACACAAAAACATGCCTTTGTCATTTCTAGCCACTTAAATTTACCCAAAAAATACTTCAAAGCACAAAATCCTTCATATGAAAACAACGATTCAAATATGCTTTTAACTCTTATCAAGTGTGTTTACTTCCAGCAATAATGATTTCACCACGTACACCAAGACAGCCAAGTGCACTTATCTTGTATCAAATTAAACAAAGGAATAATCTGAACGAGATTGACAAAAACCATACTATTTTGTGCTTCAGCAAATTTTTGCAAACCAACATGCGGTGCTTGTCGTAAGCCTTAAGAGACTTCTTCAAACGACATATTTTTCCAAGTTGACGAGTATGAAATCCAGGAGGCTTTTCATGTAAATTCTTCTTCCAAATCTCCATGAAAAAAGGCATTGTGGACATCCATTTGATGCAGTCCCCAACCGTTAGCCATTTACGACAAAAAGAAATGTACGCACCGTAACCATTTTTGCTACTGGAGCAAAGGTTTCATTGTAATCTATCCCTTCAACTTGATTATTTCCGAGAATAACCAAACGCGCTTTGTACCGCTCAATTGTGCCATCAAAATTATACTTATCTTGTATACCCACTTGCTACCGATTGCTTTTTTTCCCTGGTGGTAAGTCAACTAATGCCCATGTTCTATTTTGCTCAAGGGCATCAATTCTTTTTGCATAGCTTCTCTCCAGCGTGCATCCTTCATGCCTGTTTGGAAGAATTTTGGCTCCACACTACTGTTATGGCTACTAGAAACCTTGATGACGTGGTGAGAAATTTGTGTAATTTTTTATATTGAGCTAAGTCATGGGGCATACCTGAGGATGATGTTGGTTTGGTGACCTAAGAGGGGCTATTACTGTGGCAGCATAAGTCACACAATCTTTCAACCGTATAGAAACTTTCTTAGCCCGAAGCCACGACCAAGGACCGACAAACCTTGTTCTACACTCTCCAATTTGACCTCTGGTGATATATCACCCCCCCTGACTTATCACTAACATTTTGAGCATCATTAAAACTGCTCAGTGTTTCATCAGCAAGTTCTATGATTTCCCTTTTCTTCTGTCCCAATCAAATTAGTTTCTCCCTCAACGCACTTCATTTATTTGAGAGTACACTGCAGTATCCTTGTTCATTTGTACACACGCAATCTACATATGGATACTCTTTTCATGAAAAACTACATCCCGAGAAACAAGTGGCATTGTGTTTCCAAATATACAATCTCCTACCTTTCTGTCCAAATGGATACCCCACAAAATACATTTATGACTTCGACTAGCAAACTTATCCTTTTCACGATTCAAACTCCTTGATAGCACAAACACCCAAATGTATGAATGTAACGATAATCGGTTGTTTACCATACAAAATTTCAAAAGGTGTTTTCCTCCTAACCCCTGAGAAAAAGGATTGATCAAATATCCAGCTGTCAACACACATTCCCCAAAATCAATTGGCAAATTTAAAGCTTGAAATCGCAATGCTCGAGCTACGTTAAGTTATGTCGATGCTTTCTTTCTACTCGCCCATTCTGTTGTGGTGTTCCAACACACGAAGTTTGATGTATTATCCATTGTTAAAGGGAAATAATCTTTAAAGCAAATGAACTCGTTTCCCATTATCGCTTCTCACTATCTTACGTTCTTATCAAACTGCTACGGAACCCTAGCAACAAAATTTTGCAGGATGCATCCTACTTCAGTTTTAGCAATCAGCAAATATATCCACACACATCTAGAAAAATCATCAACAATTGTGACGAAGTAACTTGCATTAAAGGAACTAGAGATTCTAAAGGTCCCATAAATCAAATGAAAAAAGTTCAAACAATTCACTAGCTCTACTATCACTAGAATAAAACATACTTCTGGTTTGCTTTGCTTTGAAAAAAGCATACAAGTCTTATTTGAATCTAACTAAGTCTTATTTTCAGTAATTAAGCCTACAATCTTTGGTGCGGATGGGCCCCCTTCTTCTATGCCAAAATTCATCAGAAGTCAGCGTCCAAGACTGAAGTGCATGAAATGGTGGCTCCTTCTTGAAAAAATATAGGGCCCCCTTTAAAAGTTCACCCGCTCCAATCACCATCCTCGAAGTGCGGTCCGTTCAAACAAAACTTATCAGTGAACAATACATTTTCATTCCGATTCATCAACTAATTATGACACAGAAATCAATTGCAATGCAATCCCGGAACATGAAGAACATTATCTAGTTGAATGTTCTTCCCCAAGCAAACAGACCCTTCCCGCAGCGCCGCACTTATTCTCCCTTAGGCAAGCCCAAATTTGGGTAGCCTATATGTTTTTAAGCTAGATAAACATTTTGAATTCCCCGTCTATGTTTCGTTTGCTCCAGAATCAAATTTTCCAAACAGTATTTTCCTTACCAATCATCTTCTCACTATTACTCCTGATTTGTAAGTGTTCAGCATGCTCATAACTCTGCCCCTTGTTCATTCGTCAACGTACCCGGAGTCGCAACTTCCTTTGTTTCTGTGTTTGGGTCCTCAATCACATGAGCAACATTAAATCGAGCACCCCTCCGTCCTCTTCCTGTCATCTTACTCGACCTCTGCCTCCCAACTGTCTTCCTCGACCTCTACCAACTGCTTTAGGCGATCACCCACCAAGGGGATAACCTATAAGCTGAAAGCATCCTGCAGAGTCATGTCCTTTCTATTGCAAAGTGTGCAGACAACGCTTTTGTCCTTGGTTCCTTCATTGGTTTAGACCATTAAAACTAGCAGCCTCATTCTTAATCTCCTTTTCCTTGGAGATATTTCGAACCTTTCCTTAGGGACATTAACGAATATGCCTTACTTACACCGGGAACGGTGTCGCGCTCAGGATATTTTGTCCTCACAGTGTGTAGTCATTGTCTAACCCCATCAGAAATTGATGGGAAATTTTTCTTCTTCTCGTTTCTTAGTTATTTCAGTTCCGATATTTCACTTGCAACCCCCACATTTGCACGTAGATATCACATGTAATTTGCCAGTTCTTCCCACAATTGTTTCAATTTGGCATTAATAACTCATGAGTGACATTCCTTGTTGTCTGCAATTTGCAAGTTCCGTCTTCAACTTTCTACACTCGTGCACCATCTGTCACAGAGAAATAATCTTTGATGTCTTCCCACAAGGTCCTTTACAATTTCCATATGCGTCAATGTGGATCGCACCCTTGGCTCGATTGTATTCATTATCATGATACAAGCATGGAATTCACAGTCCACCATCTTCAACTCATCTGAGTTTTTGTCAGGCTGAGTCACAGTTCCATCGAGAAAACCAAATTTCTTTTGCCCCTCAAAGCAGTCCGAATAGCTCTAGACCATTCATCATAATTGTCTTCTTTCAATTGCACCTAGGTTATTATATTTCCAGGATTGTCTTCGCATACATGTGTATGGTGACATGATTCTTTTCTTTTTCCTGCCATTATTGTGTTCAAGGCTCTGATACCATATTAAAAACAGAATAATAGGAACATAGTTCGAGGAAATCTTTTCCTTTTTTTTCTCTTGATTCTCTTTCTTCCAAATGTTGAATATATATATATACACGGGAATGTTATTTATTCCTTCCTAAATTACTCCTACACATTAGTTAAGTCAATAACAAGAAAATCTCCAAATATCTATCTACCTAAATTACAAGATTACAAATATCACAATCGTGGAGAGCCGTCAGGAGGGTACACGACGTGTACTTTGGCCGTGTACTTTATGTACGTTTATGTGCATATTCTTGGCAGGGAAACACGCCGTGTACACGACCGTGTACTTTGGCCGTGTACTTTCTATACGTTTCTGTGCACATATTTCACGAACGTGTACACGATCGTATACTTTGGTCGTGTACTTTCTGTACATTTTTATGCACATATACACGACCGTGTACTTTTTGGCCCTGTCTTTCTTACGTTTCTGTGTAACATATACATGACCCTGTACACGACCATGTACTTTGGTGTGTATGTTCTGTGTACTTTCCTACTACATACCGATTGATATCAATAACATCATTCTCAATAGTTCAAGCACCATTATGTTGACAATTATAATAAATCTTTAATTTCACTATCATAAATCACAATATATCATTCAGAAATTGGTTTTTAAAGTTACATCTCAAATGCTAATTTTCTCTCTCTAATTAATCTGCAAAGTTCAATTATCAAAAATGAATTTGTAGATCAAATACTTCAATTACAATCCTTCCTTTTAAAAATTTTAAAAAAATTGTCGAATTTAAATAATAATAAGAGTGTCAATTGAATGATTTTTAGAACTCAAATAGAAGGATCAATTTCAGTCACTTGAATTACAGAAGTGGACGCTTGATGGACCATATAATTTTATTTTGATATCAATTGTATTCTCAAAATAATGGAGCTCGAGGTACACCCTCATTAAATGTAATCATAGTGACCCATTCATTTGTTATTTATGTATTGAATATATTCATTATAGGCTATTAGAGAAACATTTCCAGTTGATAATTGCTCAATATATGGTACATTTTCATTTTTTTTTTCAATTTTAAGTAATTTAATTCTATTATAAAAAATCTAAATGCATTTGTCATAAAAAACACGAGTAAAAAAAAAAAAAAGGAATTCATCATACGGTTTTCAGTGCAACAATTTAAATTGCCACAATGGTATAGGAATTTCTATTATACTGCATGGCAACGTAGAAATTAAATAAAATATCCTATTTGATATTTATTTATACCTCCTCAGAAACAAAAAAATCAATCCAAACTCCTCCACCGAAAGGTTGAAATTAATTTAACCTCCACATTTTGGCTTATCAAGCTCTCAAGCCCCCATGGATTACTATGGCAGGCCATAGCTAGGAAAATTTTAGGGGGATCGAAAAAAACCCGGATTAAATATACTAAAAATTTCCTTTATTTATATCAAGATTAAATTAATCCTCCGTATTTTAATTGAATTATTTAGGTTTCTCCATCTATGCTCACCCTAAAAAACACTATAAGAATTTTTATTTATTAACGTTTACAAAATTTTACAAAAAGTCGGTAATATTTTTATGTTTTAGTGACGTACAAAAAGCTTATTATTAGTAATGTTTATAACTAAAGTTAGAAAATAAAAAAAAACAATTTGATTTGTAACATTTTCTAAAGGTAAATGTTACTAAAAGTATTAGAGTTTTACCTCATACTTCTTTAGAAATTTATCGACACTTACTTCTAAAATTAAAACACTTAATTATTTAAATAATTCCACTATCAAAAAATTTTCTTTCTAACACTTTGAAATAAATAAAAAAGAACTTTAAGGAAAAGAACCTAATATTTTGTGTGTGTGTGTGTGTATATATTTTTATATAAGTATGTATGCTGTATATAATTTTTAAATTTTTTTTGTTTAAGAGACACATCTTTTTTCCTACATGTTGTGAATTTAAGAATTATTGTAATTGTAACCCACAAAAATTTATGTTTCTTAGTAATTTTTGTAAAATTTTACAAATGCTATTTAATTAGTACATATTTTAGTAATGCTTATTAAATGTAACATAAAATATATATTATTAACATTTATCATTGAAATAAAATATATAAGAATATGATTTGACTATAGTGTCTTTTAGATAAAAATGAAAAACTTTTAAATTTCAACACCTTTTTCCTAAAAAATATACCACCCAATATTTAAAAAGAA
Source organism: Laguncularia racemosa (assembly GCA_037954665.1). NCBI lineage: Eukaryota > Viridiplantae > Streptophyta > Magnoliopsida > Myrtales > Combretaceae > Laguncularia > Laguncularia racemosa. The sequence goes on along the minus strand of JBBMOL010000323.1, from coordinate 423,449 downwards.
ACCCAATCTCTCACTTTCACAAGCTAGTGACCTCTCTCTCTCTCTCTCTCTTATCACTCAAATGACACGTTCCTCGCTATCGGTCTCATCGTAGCGATTCTCTCTCTTGCAATTTCTTCTTTCCCTTTGTATTTTTTCTACTCTCTTAGTTTCCCTCTCTCTATATTTTTTATTTTCTATTTAGAAATCTAGGTACTTCTTTCCAAATTTTTACCTTAAATTTAGGGCTTTTGTGTTTTGTAGTAGAAACTTTTGATTTTTATTACCTATTTGTTGTTTATTTTAGGTTTTTTATCTAGTTATGATGTCAATTTGGTCAATCCTCTTTTTCACTGTGTTTTGTTATGGGAGGATTAAAGTTAAGGCTGTTAGAGATCTCATTTTTTTTCCGTATTTTGAATTGTGTTGTGTAATTTTCCCATCAATTTTTATGTGGGTTTGTTTTGTAAAATTGCCATGTGTTGTCCAATATTAATTGATGGTTGTGAATTGGTTAGTGTTGGGTAGCTATAGATGTTTCAGGGATCAGTTGACTCAAGGTATTATCTTGCTTTCTAAAATTAATCAAAGAAGGTTCTTTTGCTAGTCTATGCATCTAATAATGTCAAAAAATGGGTATTAATTTTTTCAGCAGGTGTCTTCTATGCGCATGTAAAGAATTCGTCATTTTTGTGGTGCTTATCAACTTTCATGATCCCGCGAATACTCAAAATTTTTGCGAAGGAATTTTTTTCAGCATTAGACTTGACGATTATTTCTAAGTTTTAGTTCATTCAATCAACATTTTAGTTTGAAGTTTATACTTTATTCAATTAGGAATACCTACATTTAGAAAGGGGTTTAGATACATACATAGTGATTTTAATTATAAGTTTATTGGAACTTTAGGCTTTAGGAAGTTTTGTTGTATCTATTTAGTTTTGCAATGGCAAGATCTCTTCCTCTTGATTTTCGGTTTAGTCCCACTGATGATGTGTTGATTATGTGCTATCTTAAAAGAAAAGTGATAGGCAAGCATTTGCCTATTGAGGCCATTTCTTAGATTGATATCTATAAGTTTGCTCCTTGGCATCTCCCTGGTATGTAGATTTTTTATTCTTCAACTTAATTCACTTTGGTTGCAGTTTTATTGCATCTAAAAGATACAAGTATTTCATATCATTTGTTTTCTTTTTCAAATAAAGCTTGCTTGAGGACAAGACTTCAAATGGAGTAGAGACTTAAAATGGTACTTCTTCTATCCTAAAGAGAAGAAGTATGCAAAAGGAGGTAAGATGAAGTTGAGATTATATTGCTCCAAAGCAAGGAAAGACAGATGAAGAAGTTGAGAGGAGGATTGTCTCGCAACTTCTCACACTTATGGATGATCTAAAAGCTCATGCCCACGTTATTGTTATTGCGGCTACAAATCATCCAAACAACATTGACCTAGCATTAAGAAGATTTGGAAGATTTGACTGTGAAATTGATATTGGTATTCCAGATGAAGTTAGGTGCCTAAAGTTCTTCACATCCATACAAGTGCATGAAGCTTGTTGAAGATGTAACAAGAAGATTTTCTTTTTCCTTCCTATCCAGTGTTTACTAAATCAATTAATCCATATTTTGTCATTATCTCTCGCAGGTTGATTTAGAGAGAATCGCTAAGGATACACATGATTATATTCATGCTGATCTAGCAACACTTTGCATAGAAGCTCTCTTTAGTGTATCAGAGAGAAGATGCATGTTATTAACCTAAAAGATGATTCAATTGATGCAAGGATCCTTAATTCTATGGCTATAACAATGGACACTTTCAAACTACTCTTAGAACAAGCAATCCATCTGCTCTCCATGAAACTATAAGTAGTGGCCTTAAGTTCATGCAATATAAGCACGGAGGTTATATATGGACATATAATCACAATTTTTCTATTATACAGTTGTTGAGGTACCTAATGTCAAACTAGGATAATATTGGTGCCTTGAAAATGTCAAGAGAGAGCTATAAAAGGTGCTTTCAATCATCTTATAGTCTTTTCTGCTTGACTTGCCAGTTTAACTTGAAATTATATTTTAATTGAATTTCATTTCATGCAGACTATATAATATCCTATGGAGCATCCTGAGAAATTGAGAAATTTGGGATGTAGAAAGACTCTTCTGGCCAAAGCTATTGCCAATGAATGCCAGGCAAATTTCATTAGTGTAAAAGGTCTAAGTTTCTCTCTATGTGGTTTAGAGAGAGTGAGGCAAATGTTTAGGAAATTTTTGACGAAGTTAGGCAGTCAGCACCTTATGTTCTATTCTTTCTTGAACTTGACTCAATTGCTACCTAGGTTTGTGCTTTACTTATGTATGTAGTAGACAATGCAATGATAGAGGCTTATTTAACAATGGAGGACCTGTAAGTTTGGAGATATTAGGGGATGACATGGTGGAAGATGTCCCTAACTTAGGACCATTCAAACAAACACATCCTTTATGCCAAGTGTCCAAGTTTTTGTGAATTATGTTGTTTGTTGTTTGTTGTTTGAAGATTCCTCCTCTCTCCATCTATCTCAAACTGGTGCTCATGCTCTCTCTAACCTGTGTCATCTCCTTCTAGATTAATTTCCTTTTATGGCTATAATCTTAAACTAATTGAAAACTATTTATTTTGCTAGGTTAGTGTAACAAGAATACAAATACATTTATTATAGAAATGGCTTGAATATCATGGACCTTTTGAAGTTGTTGTAGATGGAGCTAATGTAGGCCTATTTGTCTTTTATTTTGTTTCCTTGATTAGAACACTTTTTTTTCATATATATAAGCATTTAATTGATCCAGCAAGATAAATCATTTAGCATGGATTGTGTATTTTAATTAGAAAGAATTATGCTAATGCCCTTGAAAGTATTAACATAATGGAGTTCTCTATTTTGCCTATTAAAGTTATGATCCACTTTTTTACCACACAAATTTTAAACACACTTGCACAACTTTTGTCATTTCAATATTATTTATGGGGTGTACATGTAATGTGAAAGTTGTATGCATCAATTTGCCATGTTTTAAAAATAGTTTATAATCTTCTCTAAATATTAAAATAGGCAAAAGGACTTATTGTTGAACAAAACATGAAATCCTTTACCTTCAAATTGAGGAATTTATAGGACATATTTCTAATTATCTTTCACTCATGCAGAAAAAAAGGTGTCTAGCTTAGTTCATACCAAAAACCCTTTCAGCTATAATTTGAGCAATTTAGAAGATATGTTACTTAATCATGTATGGCATTCAATAAATTTTAGCAAGTTTTAGCCGGTTAGACCTAGTAAACCATATTTTAGTCAATTTGTTATAGTTCATCAACTAAAGGAAACTAACATAGAGTTAATTATATGGTTTCATTTTTCTTTTCCAATTTAAGAAGTTAATTTAATTTCATTTTTTACTACGCCATTCACTGTAGGGAATGTCCTGAAGATGCAAAGAGGTGATTCCATCTCTCTCATATATGTTGCTGCAAGATTTGCTGATCTGCCTGAATTGCGTGAACTCCGAAGTTTGCTTACAAAAAAATATGGAAATTCTCTTGATCCATTCATAAATAAAGAGGTGATAGCTCAAGCTAAATTATAGATTTTCATGGTCTAAAATTATGGAAATTTATATGCCCCATTTTAGAACCATTTTGTTTGTAAATGACTTAGCAAAGATTTAAACTCTTGATCTTTTACTCAAATATCAAGCTAACACCATAACTAATTGATCTAATTCTTAAGCTTGTAAATCGGCATGGATTTTTACATTTTATAATTTTATCATTTTTATTATCATCAAATTAACTTTACAAATCATGTTCATGTAGTACTAATCCAATTGCTTTCTCTAGTTTAGTTCATGGAGAAGTTGGGGCTACAATCCCCTACTAGGGATACAAAGCTTCAATTGATGCATGACATTGCACAAGAATTTTCTGTGAATTGGGATTCCAAGACCTTGGAGTAGAAGCCGTTTATTCCATCTAATTAAGTAGTCTATTTTGATTCATGGGGTTCTTTCCATTTTGAATTATCTTGGTGATTTCCTTCGTTAAGATTCTACATATTGAATCATAGTATCAAAATGGTTATGAACTCCCACAAAATCAAGTTTGATAGGTACTATAATATACCCGAGTAGAGGATAAACTATGATGTATAGACGATAAGTGCACCAGAAACATTGTACCTTTTTTATTAAAGGGGATCATGTAGTGGGTGACCTAGCATTTAACTCAAGGAAGGGAAGTAGCATTTGAGAGAGATGAACCATAAAAAATACATATATTTTTGAAAATTTTCTAAGTTTTAAGGGATATTATGCTTTGAAAATGTCGAAGTTAAAAGCAAGCACAAGTTGTGGCCCTCCGCTTAGTCTGTCTTTGGACACATATGTTGTAAGAGGGATGATAGTAATCTAAGAGTGCTTATAAGGTATCTAGTGCAGTATCTTTTATTTACAAAGTCATTTATACTTGTCACTAAGATGCCATACCAATGTTGTTCTAGTTTCATACTTTACTTCTAGCCAATTCAAGCTAAGAAACATTTTACTTTGAAGTTTGTCACTAAGATCCCATCTAATTCAAGTGACTTATTAAACATTATAATCATGTTTATTATATAGTTATATTAATTAAGTTATGTTACGCCTTTTATACGTTTACGTGACAGGATCTACAAGTAATGGGGAGTTTATTCCTTCTACAATTCCCTCTAATCTTGGTGATAATAGTGAAAGTGATGAAAAGATAGCTTATGAAAGGGAGTTTATTTTGGTAGTAACCTTTTTGAAGTAGATCGTGAAAGTGGGGAAGAAAGTAGTTTTTGAGGGATAGTTTGTCTTATTATTGACTTTTTTGTAGATGATAATCTGGCTAGGAAATAGAATAGTAGTTTATGAAATAGAGTTTATTATCTAGTTACTTTTTGGAAGTTGATTATGAATTTGGGCAAAAGTAGGTTACAAATAGAGTTTATTGCACTAGTAAATTCTATAAAGTTTGGACAATATTAAGTGGGCTATATTAATGTCCTCTTTATAACTTTTGTAAAGCTTGTAGTTGATGATGGAAGTGGACAATTATAAGCTTATATGTAATGTACACTTTTATGACCTTTATTATTTTGTAATTGCATATACTTTTATTATAAGTTTAAATTGTTATATTTATAAACGGATTTATCATATTATAACAATGATTTTTTGCGACATTTAAACGTTATCAAATATTCTCTTTTCATTACATTTAAATGTTACCAAATATTACTTAATTGTGATGTTTAAACATTATAAAAAAAACTATTTATTAGTAATGTTTAAATATTATCAAAAAAATTATACTTTTAGTAACGTTTAAAAATTATCAAATATTATATTTTTTGTGATGTTTAAACATTACTAAAAATATACATTTTTTTCAAAAAATATTGGCATCAAATTGTTATATTTAGTAATGTTTAAATATTACAAAAAAAATACTTATTTGTGACATTTAAATGTTACCATTGTTGCATCATTAGTGATGTTTATAGTATTGGTAATGTTTATTTTTTAAATATCATAAAAATACTTTCCATAACAAACTTTTGTAACTTTAATAAATATTATGAAAAAATTTCTGTAATATTTACTTTAGTTTTGGTAATGTTTAATAAACATCATCAAATGTAAAAATTCTTGTAGTGATATAATTTAAGTTTTTAATATTTTATGTAATTTATTTGAATTCCCTTTGTTTATTATCTTAGCTCAAATGTCCTCTACATTTTACACATCAAATATACAACATATATCATTTTTAGAAAGATATTGAGCCAAATATTTATTGGTCAGAAGGTAAACAATAAAAAGAAATATAGTAAATCTGATACGTAAAAGTTCAATTAAATAAAAAATTTATTAAGTCAGAACTTTAAATGTAAAATTTAAAAAAAAAAAAAAACCAATGTCTTGATAATAATTTTGATATTGTCCCAATAAAAACCGGAGACGAACATATACTGCTAAGAATCCCTACTAGGTTACTGTCGATGTCAATGAGCTCTAACTATATTCGGTTTTCTTCACCAAGAACAAATCCTGGACTAGAATTACAAAGGCCATAAATCCCAGGAAATTGTCCATAAATCCCAAAGCAGAACACACAACCCAACTCGGTTGATAAAAATCGATGCCATTAAGGTAGATTATCTAACTGACAGTAGTGAGGTTGGATTGGCATTTTGTTACTATGACACAGATTACCACACAGAAAAGAATAATAAATAGGTAAAGTTACTGCAATTGCAGATTAGACACTTGACTGTGGACTACCTCATTAGTATATTGAATGTAACAGCTTATTAATGTTCATGACACCTGAAATCATAAGATTCTACCACAAAGTACAAGCCAAATATGCATCAATAGCAAATTAATAGTAGCAGGAAACTCTTAGAATTGGTGGGAGAAAAGGAAAAACAAACAATAACAAATTAGGAAAAACACAAATATCACTAGTAATAAATCTCCGACAATTACATTTAACATCTTATTATGGCCCAAAATTTACTAAGGTAGCATCCAGATGTTAGCTTTTCGCATGATGAGGATAAAACAACAAAACTTCATTAAATTGGAATGTTCTTATCAATAATTAGAATAGATCAAGCTTTTGTCGTGTACCTTTTTGCACTGAAAATTTGAAAGTAGTCCATTTCTACTCAAAAATCAAGTTTAAATGCAAATGTTCGTGCTATAGCGAACTAAAGGAATGTAATTCATAATTTCTACAGTGCCTTTTATGTGAATGGAAACGCAAAGGATTGAGATCAACGGGCATTGAGTGAAACCGCTACCACTCCGGTTAATTATTTTAATTCGAGTGCTCAATTAGAAAAAAAAAATTATTGGTACTCCTCAATTAGATTAATATTATAATTTTTTCTCTTAGATGTTGTAGATAGCTTATTTGGTAATTGGGTTTAAATCAATATAATGTTATGGACTAACTCTTTAGGCTATCGGTAAGGTCCAAGGAGTCGAATTCAAATTATTTAGGGAGGTTTTAAAAAGATCTATCTAATAGTCTCAAAGTAAGGATTATCGAACCAATTCAACCCCTCTTAGTCCTTTCAA